>LPNX010352649.1:0-32672 GCA_001517045.1 Pseudotsuga menziesii | reverse complement strand
TTTTCCATTTCATCACTATAGCCAGAGCAAGTACCGATTTGATGCAAGTGTATCTGGCTACAAAAGCAAAGGTTTCTTCATAATCTATTCCTTCCTTCTGAGAGAAACCCCGAGCCACAAATATTTCCTTATATTTTTTGATGCTACTGTTTGGAGCATGTTTGATCTTATAGATCCATTTGGAAGTTACAACTGACTTCCCTTCTGGTCTTGGAACAACATCCCAAACATCATTCTTCATGATTGATTGATATTCTTCAATCATAGCATCCTTCCATTCTTTCTGTTCTACCGCTTCTTCATAACTGGAAGGTTCTTTATCAATGAAATCACATAGTAAAGCTACATACCCAAAGCAAGATCTGGTCCTCTTTCTTTCTCTGTGATTCTCTTCTCGAGCCCCATATCTCTCTACACCTTGGATAAGTTCTCGTACCCAAGTAGGTTTCCTCTTATGAGGATTCTTCTCCATAGGTGGATCTACAGGTCTTTGTGGTTCTTCAAAATCTTGAACTTCTTCTCAAGTTTCTTCATTCATGGTTGTATCATGAATTATGGGTGCTTCTGCTTCTTCAAGTTCTTCAGCAGGTCTCTTTCTAGATTTGTTGTAAGCTGTGTCTTCATTGAATGTCACATCCCCGCTAATGTCAATATTCTTGTATCCTGGGAAATATATTCTATAAGCCTTCGAGCTTTCAGAGTATCCCACAAATATACCCTTCTTTCCTGAAGGATCTAATTTTGTTCTCTTCTCTTTTGGAATGTGTATGTACACAGGATAGCTGAATATTCTGAGATGGTTGACTTCTGGTTTCTTTCCGAAGAGGACTTTTTCAGGAGTCTTGTTTTTGAGTACTCTATGTGGAGTAAGGTTTTATACATACACCGCTATTCTGGAAGCTTCAGCCCAAAGATGCATAGGAAGATCTTGATCATGAAGCATATCTCTTTCTTCTTCCATGATAGTTTTGTTCTTCCATTCCACAATCCCATTCTGTTGTGGATTATAAGGAGTGGAAAACTCCCTCTTAATCCCTAATTCTTTGCATAGCTCTTTCAATTCATTTGAAGTTAATTCTCTGCCATTGTCTGATCGAAAAGTCTTGATCTTTTTTTCAATGTGGTTCTCAATCAAGGATTTGAATTCCTTAAATTTGTTCAATACTTCGTCTTTGTTCTTCATCAAGTAAACCCATGTCTTCCTAGAAAAATCATCAATAAAAGAAACATAATATGCATACCCTCTTAGTGAGTTTGATGACATAGGACCCCATACATCAGAGTGGATGATTTCTAGGATTCCTTTGGCTTTATTTTCGCTGCTAGGAAATGTCTTCTTTGTATTCTTTCCTTTTGCACATCCTTTGCAGACCCCATCATGTTTTTCTTGGAATTCTGGAACACGTTCAACATCTTTGCTTGCAATTGGCAGTGCTCTGTAATGCACATGTGGAATCCTTCTATGCCAAAGTTCACTTGGATCTACTGTGTCATATACCAATGCTTGTTCTAGATGGCCCTTTAATTTGTACAATCCTCCTTCTTGTTCTCCAATCACCACTGCATCATCGATAGTATTTCCTCTTGGCCACATGATGACTTGACCATCTATGAATGCAACCCTCATTCCTTTTGCATCTAGTATAGATATGGAGAGGATGTTCTTCTTGAGTCCTGGTACAAACAATAATTCCTTCATTGTTAGATACTTTCCAGAGTCTAGTTTATAGGAAGATTCCCTACTACCTTTTATTGGATATTGGTAGTCATCTCCTTGCTTCACCTTGTGAGGTGATTCATGTTCTGATAGTCTCACAAAGGATTCCTTGAATCTAGTCATATGTTTGGAAGCCCCACTTTCTATAAGCCAATCATCACTTCCATGAGTAATGTTACCTGTGAGAGTGGAGATCAAAACATATTCATCCTCGCTTGAAGAATCTTCACTTTCATATCTGGTTCTTTTCTTGGATGATTCATCATCCTCTGTAGCATGAGCATGGTGTCTTATTTTGTTCCCCTTCTTCTTATGAGAGTGGACCTTGTTCTTAGGACATTATTTTGCAAAGTGTCCTATTTCATCACATGTATAACATCTTAATCTAGATAGGTCCTTTCTACTATTGTCTCTATGATGAGGATTCTTACCTTTGGGGTGATGATCTCTTCTTCTGCCTTTCTGGGAGTGAACTATGAGAGCTTGATATTCACTTCCCATCTTCTCTTCTCAAGCTGCTATCCATGCTTCTTCTTGATAAAATTCTTCACATAGTCTTCTAAATTTGACTAACTTATTTCTGGCACAAATTCCTTGGATGAATGAATCCCATGACCTAGGAAGTCCATTTAGAGTTGTCATCACAATCTATGCATTCTCCACTTCTTCATCTACAACTTCTAATTATTCCTTGATATGAGAAACCCTTGTGAAGTAGGACTGGATGGTCTCTGCATTCTGAATCTTCACATTCTTCAGTTGATTCCTCAAAGTCATCTTCCGGTTTATGTTCTTCCCTTCAAATAAGTTGGTTAGGGCATAAAACATAGCTTTAGGTGTCTTGAGAGAGGACACCTGTGGGATAAGGTGATCCTTGATAGAATCAACAATGATCTTCTGTTCCATAACCATCTTATTCTTGTGTAATGCCTTCGCCTCATCTCCCTCTCAAAATGGAACCTCCTGATGGATGTAGGAGTCCAACTCATTTTCTTCTAGGACCAGGGAGATCCTATATTTCCAGGCTCAGAATTTATCAGCTCCCTCAAGATTTTCATCAATATTGGTATGATGAGACATATTATACTGAGAACCTCAAATGGAAATACAAGATATTTAGATCTTACCAGGTCAAGATGTTAGATTTGGATTTGAAGCTGAAACCCCGTAGTACTAGATCATGAGCAAATTAGAGTTTTTCTTTTCTAGAGATTTGTCCACCCAAATTCCTTGAAATTTATCGCTATATTTGATTTTGGGGAGGAGATCAATCTAGGCCTGGGCTCAATGAAAAATTACTCTTCTGTGAAAAGCCCTAATTTTTGGCAGTAGTGTCGGGTCTAAAATTGAAAAAACTCAGAATTGGATTCTGCTTCAATAGAAAGATGCATCCTAAGGAGGAGAGTTATTACACCTTAATTTTGCTGAAAATATGTGGAGGAAGATCCACAAATTAGGAAGCCCTAGTTCCCTTATCTGCATAGTGTCTTCTTCTTAAGTTAGCTCTGATTCCATGTTAGTTTTTCAACATTAAGCTAGCATTATTTAGGATCTTTAACTAAGAGTGTTATACCTTGTTTTTGTTTTCTATTTTTGAACCATTCGCTTGTCTTAAAAATATGATTTTTCTTATTGTTTTTAAGTTTTGACCTTGGTTTCTTTTAAAATATTTTGATTTTAGCCTTATGTTTATAGTTGATTTAACAGGTTTTCTTTTTAATTTTTTCTTGATTTAATTAATTTCATGGTTTTTATGGGATTATAGGATGCATATATTTCTAAAAGGTTCTAAAGAAATATCATAAGACATTACTTAAAGTTATTTACCAAAACAACGACACTTGGTTTGGAGTTTTGGTTAAAAAATCACAAAACAGGGATTCCTGTAGCGCTAGCCAGAAAAAGTTACACTAGCGCGCTACAAGAAAGTCACGAGTGCCAAAATAGTCATTTTTCAGTCTGATTTTTTTGGGGGTTTCATTCCTGAGGTATTAACCACATCAATTATCACATTTGATACATGTTTTTCCAAGTTTATCATTGAAACAAGTGTATGGTCATTGTATGAGGGAGATCGTGGAAACTGTATGCAAATTCATGGCAAATGATGACAGTGAGTGGAACGACATAGAATTTTCGGGAATAGGTTTCTAATATGAATATTATGAAGGCATTGAACATCATGGTGGAGACATATTGCTGATAAATCATAGTTTTGACAGTTGAAGGACTAATTAGGGCTTCCCAGCGGTGACAGTTCGAAGTGATCTGAATAGTTGAAGATAGCTGGAACGTGCAATTCGACATCTAACCTTTCACAGGATCGACTTCCAGCGCTTATGTTATGATTTTGAACAATAATGACTGGGCTACTAGAAAGGATGCAGCTAATACTTTGATTCGGATGGCCAATCATTTGGACAACTCTTTATCAACCTACAAATCTGCAACTGTTCTCATACTTGAAGCATGTCGATTTGATAAGATTATGGCTACAGATGAAACTAGTAAGAAATAGTGTGGCAGGGTCATTGAAGCTTTGGAAGAACATTGTAGACCTTGAAGCTGATTCATATATTGCACACAAAATCCCATCTTTAGATTTTCTGGACAATGAAAGTGCAGAGAGGTCACAAAATTTGAAACAATTTGACATTGAGAGTATGAGTCCTACTGCAATCCAATTCAGTTCTTCTAACAAAGATGCAATGAACAATGCATATTGAGTATCTGAGTATATAATGAGTTTCCAAGGCAGTAAAAGTAAAATCGACAAACCAGTGAGTAATTTAAAAAAAAAGAGTCTCCAACTTGTCTGACAAAAAGTTGAACTCAAAGTTCTTTCAAAATCTCAACACAAGGGGTTCAGATAACTGGAAAGTAGAGGTGGCTATGCCCCATGGACAACCACCTGTACAAACCCAACATGAAGAAGAAGTTGAAGACTCCAATACGATTTTGCAAGATACATCAAGCAACATTAAACTGGCATCAAACGAGTTGAATGGATCAGAACAATTCTCATCAGCTATAATAAGGGAGGTTGAAAATATAGATTTGATTGATAAAGGCCAGCGATCCAGGGATACATAAAAGAGAACTAAAATTACAGATAATTTCTTGCAATATTAGTTCATGGAATATGGAGGTTTGTGGTATAGAAAACCTAAACAAAGAATGCTGGAAAAGGAAGAATGACATGATCATAATTAGAGAGATATGCTAGTGGATATTCAGTCATGGAATATAGGAGGTTCAAGAACCAGCTTTGCCAACAGCAGTAGTTATTGAGATGATCATGACAGACATGATAAATATTACTGGCATGTAATTCAAAGGAATTTATCACAATAAAAACAACAACAAGCCAGTTTGATGGAAATGCTGCAAGAATTGATAGGGAGATCCCAGGAAGGGATGGTTTCTTTGGAAAACTGAATGCAAGGCCTTGAGCGAATGGTAGAAAATATGTCTAGAGATGTAGCCATTTTAACTGGAATACAAGACAATAGTCCCATAATGGGGTTTCAGAATGAACAAAATACATTCTCAGGAAAATATTATGCAGCCTCTAATCACTCAAACCCCAAGTATACGATTGGGAATGATGGAGGTAACACTTTTCCAGAAACGTGTTCTTCGTCCAATGTCATTCAAAGTGGAAACAGTGGATAAATAGAATATTCATGGAGGTTGTCTTTTGCTGGTACAGATATGTGGGACAATCAGGTACATGATGATGAAATTACTAGAAGTGATCGAGTACTGGTAGGGCAGAGCAATTCTAGAAGAAGTTTCAGAACATGTAAATGAAGACTTTGAATCTAAACAACACGCTAATGACAATGAAAGCAAAGATTTATAGTTAGATGATAAGGATACCGATCCTATTCAGGATGATGCACCAGCAGAGACATTTGTTGCTGAAAATATTGTACCTACAGAAGAAATTTCAGATGAAATGCAAAGATTATTGAGAATTTTGCTCTGTTTTTCCTGTTCTGGTTTATTTAAATTGAATGCATACCGCGAGCTGATGGAGATGAATTTTAGAAAAAAAAAGAGGTTTTTGTTCATATGATACCATTTCATAAAAACCTCTCTCATTTTTTCAACAACTATCAAGGTTTGAAAGATTCAGTTTAATCTTTACAGCCTATTTCTCAGGGTTTTAAAAATATTTAATATTTTCCTGTTTTAGTGTTCATCTTGCAGGGCATATTCTGATTGATTGGAGATGAATTTTTAAAAACCAATATATTTTTTTCCATCACAAACCCATTCACAAAAACCTCTCTCATTTTTTACACAAGTGTCATGGATTGAGAGATATGGAGGCTTCTTTGACACTTATTTTTCAGAAATTCGCCATATTTACCAGGAATCCGATTTTGCTATTTTTAGTCAATTAGTTGAAAGTTAGTTAATGTAACTGCTGGGTAGTTTCAATTTAGACCTAATGAAGGGAAGATATAACTACTTCTTTTTAATTATAAAATATGGACAAGGGTATAGGAAAGAGGTTTGACTTTTGGGCTAGCTAGAGGAGGTCTCCTGACTTGTTCATAAGCTAAGTAAATAGCTCTTATGTGTATTTGAAGAACTGATTATGAAATATATGCTCCATTTTACCCTTCAGTTTTTTCTATGGCTTCATTTATAGCTTGTTTAGCTACTCAGTTGGTAATTTCATTGCCGGTTTAAAGTTTTTATGCTTGTAGTGCTTTCCATTTGTGAATGAATTTCAGTGATATTTTCTGTTGGATACATGGTTATTATGTTGTGCATCTCAGTTTTTCTATGCTTGTGATTTAGTTCTTATTTGGGTTATGAATGCATTCCCTCTTATCACCAAACTTCACAACTAGAAAACCTTAAAAAAAACCCTAAAAACCCAGTTTGTTTTATTGAAATATTTAAGATTATGTTGGCTTGTTTTCTTGTAGTCTGGAAACAATTTCTGGCATAAACATCTTTGGCGCCGTTACTGGGGAACGAAGTTGAAAATAGATTTTTCCCTGGGATACTTATCATTTCACTAGTTTTAAGAGGTGAACTTAAACCGGCATATCTCTAAGACTACTTTTCACCAGTTTGTCATAATGGTTAATAGGGGAATTGGAACTAGAAACAGACATGTTTCACCTTTGCAGTTAGGTGTTTTAGACCCAAAACAGATACTGAAAATAGATAGAAGAATTAGAAGGTTTTGTTCAGCCCTAGATTTATGCAGCCCTAATTAATTTGAATTACTGTCACCCCTTCCTCTTTCTAAGGAGAAAAAAAAACAAAATCTATCTTCAAAAATTGATTGGAGACTCAACTATTTCAAGATGTAGAGGCCGATGTCCATGGAAGCTATTCTGGCTCGAAGGTTTGCACCTTTCAATTTTTCTGATATTCCAGGTTTTCCAAATTGAGTACCTACTATGGATGTTTGGAGAGATTGTCTTCCATGGTTTAGAGAAAGCAAAGAGAATAATCCTTCATATCACCTCATCAGATTTCATCAATGTATGGTCCAGTTAAATATACAGCATGAAGATGTGCTCATGAAGATGTTCATGTATTCACTCAAGCAAGATGCATGAGATTGATATTTTTCTCTTCCCACTGCTAGCATTTCCTCACTGAAATAATTCCACACATGTTTTCGAAAACATTGTAAGTATGTGTTCTCAGCTGAATTCTTTTTTAAAGATTGTTGTGAGCAGGATGATTTTTATAATACAATTTCTGATTCAAAAAATCATGATGATAAGTATAGTCAAGGATTGAAAACATATCATGAAGAAGTTGTAGTTTTATATGTTGTTGAAGATGAATAGGTAACATTTTAAGATACTGCTATCAAGGAAGAATTCCATGATCATTACAATAATCAAGTTGTTGTTTTAGGTCAGGTTGAAGATTATTCAAGTGATGATATCAGTAGAGATAGTTTGGAATATTCTCATAATGATTTCAACAGTCTTAATAATCATTTTAATGCTAATCATTTTGAAGATCAATCTCTTGTTAAACAAACTATTGGAAATCATTGTTGTGTTAAAGATAGACTTTGTATTGAAGAAAAATATGAACCTTTAGCATCATCATTTGAAATTTGTCAGAATGCTCCTTGTTATGATGAAGAGATTAAGGTTCCAAGAGAAGAATTATGTGATGAATTATATTCTATTCATTTTTGTTTTGATACTAAAATCGATGAAATCCAGGTTGTTCGCATTTTTTCAGAAGTTGCTTATATTCATGGTTATGATAAGTTTGTTGTTCAAAATCATTATGAAGATGCTCTAATTTTTAATAAATATGATGATGAGATTGAAAATAAAGACCCATAAATGTGTGAGGTGTGTGTTATGTCACAATATGATCAGCAGATTCAGGAATGCATTTATTCTATTATCCTTGAACAACCAAAGCCAATGCATGATAGTCATTCATTTGAAGACAGTGTGGAAAAGGAGGTTCAGAGTGTTGACATTATTGATGATACTATCCAAAAAATTATGGAGAAATTTCAAGCTGATCCTGATGTATTTTTTTTCCAATGCCTACTTGATATTCATGGAACAAAATATTCTTATGGACAACCTATCTTTTTCATAGAACAGGAAGACATAACTTATGGAAATTTTTATGATCTAGTAGCAGATTATTTAGAGTCAATACTAAGTTCTAAATCTATTATTTTAGAGACACCATTTAATGAAAGTAAGTATAAGTTGTTAGATCTTTTCTCTTCATGTTTTCCAATATTTATGATTATATATATATTCCGAGTTGGAAACAATTTTTGGTGGGTTGATGAAATTTTTTCCTGGTTACATTGGAAATGGGATTACAATTTGATTCAGTAAATGGAAGGTTCCTCAAAGAAAGAGATTTGATTTTAATTGTATATATCAGTGTGTAAAGTATTGAATAAAGAATCTATAGCCCAATGGATGTTTTGTAGAAAAGCAGGGAGTTTTGGTTACAGAAGGCACTAGTCTACAGGTTCTTGAAGACTCACAGGGAGGACTTCATCTCGCAACAGGAGCCAGATGTTATAGCTTGTTTTTGTTTTCTATTTTTGAACCATTCACTTGTCTTAAAAATATGATTTTTCTTATTGTTTTTAATTTTTGACCTTGGTTTCTTTTAAAATATTTTGATTTTAGCCTTATGTTTATAGTTGATTTAACAGGTTTTCTTTTTATAATTTTCTTGATTTAATTAATTTCATGGTTTTTATGGGCTTATAGGATGCATATATTTCTATAAGGTTCTAAAGAAATATCACAAGACATTACTTAAAGTTATTTACCAAAAAAAAAGTACTTGGTTTGGAGTTTTGGTTAAAAAATCATAAAACAGGGATACCTGTAGCACTAGCCAGAAAAAAGTTACACTAGCGCGCTACAAGAAAGTCGTGAGTGCCAAAATAGTCATTTTCCAGTCGGATTTTTTTGGGGGTTTCATTCCTAAGGTATTAACCACATCAATTATCACATTTGATACATGTTTTTCCAATTTTATCATTGAAACAGGTGTATGGTCATCGTATGAGGGAGATCATGGCAACTGTATGCAAATTCATGGCAAATGATGACAGTGAGTGGAATGAGGAAGACCTTTTGGGAATAGGCTTCTAATATAAATATTACAAAGGAATTGAACGTCATGGTGGAGACATATTGCTGAGAAATCAGAGTTTTGACAGTTGAAGGAATAATTAAGGCTTCCCAGTGGTGACAGTTCGAAGTGATCTTAATAGTTGAAGATAGCTGGAACGTGCAATTCGACATCTAGCCTTTCACAGGATCGACTTCCAGTGCTTGTGTTATTCTTTTGAACAATAATGACTGGGCTACTAGAAAGGCTGTAGTTGATACTTTGATTCGAATGGCCAATCATTTGGACAACTCTTTATCAACCTGGAAATTCGCAACTGTTCTCATACTTGAAGCATGTCAATTTGATAAGACTATGGCTGCAAATGAAACCGGTAAGAAATAGTGTGGCAGGGGCATTGAAGTTTTGGAATAACATTGTAGACCCTAAAGCTGATTCATATATTACACACAAAATCCCATCTTGATATTTTCTGGACAATGAAAGTGTAGAGAGGTCACAGAATTTGAAACAATTTGACATTGAGAGTAGGAGTCCTAATGCAAGCCAATTCAGTTCTTCTAACAAAGATGCAATGAACAATGCATATTGAGTATCTGAGTATATAATGAGTTTCCAAGGTAGTAAAAGTAAAATGGACAAACCAGTGAGTAATTTAAAAGAAAAAGAGTCTCCAACTTGTCTGACAAAAAGATGAACTCAGATTTGTTTCAAAATCTCATAGCAAGGGGTTCAAATAACTGGAAAGTAGAGGTGGCTATGCCCCATGGAAAACCACCTGTACAAACCCAGCATGAAGAATAAATTGAAGACTCCAATAGGAGTTTGCAAGATACATCAAGCAACCTTAGACTGGCATCAAATGAGCTGAATGGATCAGAACAATCCTCATCAGCTATAATAAGGGAGGTTGAAAATCTAGATCTGATTAATAAAGGCCAAAGATCCGTGGATACATATAAGAGAACTGAAATTACAGATAATTTCTTGCAAGATTATTTCATGGAAGATGGAGGTTTGTGGTGTAGAAAACCTAAATAGAGAATTCTAGAAAAGGAAGAATGGAATGATCATAATTAGAGAGATATGCCAGTGGATATTCAGTCATGGAATACAGGAGGTCCAAGAACCAGCTCTACGAGCAGCAGTAGTTCTTGCGATGATCAGGACATACATGATAAATATTATTGGCATGTAATTCAAAGGCATTTATCACAATAGAAACAACAACAATCCAGTTTTATGGAAATGCTGCAAGAATTGATAGGGAGATCCCAGGAAGGGATGGTTTCTTTGGAAAACAGAATGCAAGGCCTTGAGCGAATGGTAGAAAATATGTCTAGAGATGTAGCCATTTTAACTAGAAGAAAAGACAACAGTCCCATAATGGGGTTTTATAATGAAAAAAATACATTCTCAGTAAAATATTATGCAGCCTCTGATCATTCAAACCCCAAGTACAGGATTGGGAATGATAGAGGTAACACTTTTCCAGAAAGGTGTTCTTCATCCAATGTCATTCAAAGTGGAAATAGTGGAGAAAGAGAATATTCATGGAGGTTGTCTGCTACCGGTACAGATATGTGGGACAATCAGGCACATGATGATGAAATTACTAGAAGTGATCAAGTACTTGTAAGGAAAAGCAATTCTAGAAGAAGTTTCAGAACACGTAAATGAAGACTTTGAATCTAAACAGCACCCTAATCACAATGAAAGCAAAGATTTACAGTCAGATGATAAGGATACCTAGCTTGTTCAAGATGATGCACCATTAGAGACATTTGTTTCTGAAAATATTGTACCTGCAAAAGAAATTTCAGATGAAAAAGAGGATATTGAAATGCAAAGATTATTGAGAATTCTGCTCTGTTTCTCCTGTTTTGGGTTATTGAAATTGAATGCATACCCCGAGTTGATGGAGATGAATTTTAGAAAAGAAAAAAAAGAGGTTTTTTTTCATAAGATACCCATTCACAAAAACCTCTCTCATGTTTGCAACAACTGTTGGGTTTTTGAAAGATTCATTTTAATATTTACAGCCTATTTTTCAGGGTTTTAAAAATATTTAATATTTTCCTATTTTAGTGTTCATCTTGCAGGGCATATTCTGATTTATTGGAGATGAATTTTTAAAAACAAAGATAATTTTTTTCCATCACGGACCCATTCACAAAAACCTCTCTCAGGTTTTACACAGGTGTCATGGATTGAGAGATATGGAGGCTTCTTAGACACCTATTTTTCAGAAATTCGTCATATTTACCAGGAATCCGATTTTGCTATTTTTAGTCAATTAGTTGAAAGTTAGTTAATGTAACTGCTGGGTATTTTCAATTTCGACCTAATGAAGGGAATATACAACTACTTCTTTGTAATTATAAAATATGGACAAGGGTACAGGAAAGAGGTTCGACTTTTTGGCTGGCTAGAGGAGGTCTTCTGACTTGTTCATAAGCTAAGTAAATAGCTCTTATGTGTATTTGAAGAACTAATTATGAAATATATGCTCCATTTTACCCTTCATTTTGTTCTTTGGCTTCATTTATAGCTTGTTTAGCTACTCAGTTGGTAATTTCATTGCTGGTTTAAAGTTTTTAAGCTTGTAGTGCTTGCCATTTGTGGATGAATTTCAGTGATATTTTATATTGGATACATGGTTATTATGTTGTGCATCTTAGTTTTTCTATGCTTGTGATTTAGTTCTTATTTGGGTTATGAATGCATTCCCTCTTGTCACCAAACTTCACAACCAAAAATCCTTAAAAAAAACCCTATAAACCCAGTTTTTTTTATTGAAATATTTGAGATTATGTTGGTTTGTTTTCTTGTAGTCTGGAAATAATTTCTGGCATAAACAGAGAGAATAACAAGTATAGTAATAAAACACAAGAGACAATGAACACAGTATTTTTCCTCGGGGAAACCATAAATGGAGAAAACCCCACAACTTCCTTAGAGATATAATTAGCACCAAAACAGTAAAAGCCCAAAATAGTAAGTGATATCCTGACAACAGTAACCTTCTTCTTGTTTAGCCCCAGTGTCTTCTCCTTCCTCAACTATGCGCTACACTTGAGTGTGTATGAGTGTGTGTTAAATAAAGAGTCTAGCTCTCTATTTATTCTAATCCTGACATGACTAAAACCCTACCAGGGCTGACCTCTACTAGGAGAGTCTAATAACCCTAGTTCACCAGAACTGCGGGGACTTTAACCCTTAGACAATCGAAGGGTTACTCACAATGACTTGACATGACTTGTTTACATTATTGATCCTCCCAATTGGAACATTGGGGCATGACAACATGACTCAATTACATTATAGATACATCCCAAAAAAAACATCTTGTTACAATACATAAGATACATACATTAATACATTCCGAAGTTACAAATACATCAACAGTTTTTTAGAGGGCATTTTTAAATAAATAAGTCCTGTGGCTTAAACTCGGTTTGTTAATTAGTTTAGAATTACGGTGTCAAACTAAGTATTTTAAAATTGGTTTTGAATGATTAGAGGTTTTTAAGTCTGTTAAGAACCTATCATTATTTGAAAACATTTGTAAATATTGTTTAGATTATCCCTCATTTACCTATTTCTTTCGATAGCTAGGATGGTGTTGTAGCTGCAACCTTTTTCCCAAAATTTTAAATTTTAGGGCCCTCCTTTTGATTTGCTTCTATTAGATATAGCCTAGGATTTTTTGGTTTCACTAAATCTGCCCTGGAAGTTTAGATTTTTCGCTTAAAAATTGATCCTTCTTATCGAAAGATTAGTTGGCTATCCTTCCGATATCGGAAGCATAGTCAACTGTCTTTTCGACGTTGTGGAAGTTGAACGGTTTACCCTGCTGGAAATACTTCATACACCCTAGCCAATATGTCGAAGCCGCGGTTTCTTTTTTTATTCGTTTGTTTTCGAGCTTAATACTTAGCATTTTTTGTTGCTGATGACTTTTTATCACTATTGGAATGGTCTACGAAAATGAACCAGAGTACTAGTCGTTTACATTGCCGATGTTGCAAGAGGCAAGGGATGCATGTTTCAAAAGTTTGTTGTTTCCTTGCCGATGAATTAGAACTAAAATTTTTTGAGTTTCGATACCTTTTTAAAAATGTAGAGTTGCAATAATAGATTTTATGTTCCCGAAACTATGGAGAATGTTTGGGTTTGAAGTTCTGAGAGTTAGTGATTTTCCTCGCTGATGCCTTAGAGGTTAGGTGTTCCGGTCTCTGATACATGTTAGAATGAATAAAGTTGCGATGATAGTGCTTGGTGCTACCGACACTATGGAAGATGTTCAGTCTTAAGGTTCTGCACTTAGTGTTAATGTTGCCAATGCCAGCAGACTTAAAAGTTATCATGGGTCCGTAGTTGGTTTTGTGTCCACCATTGCGGTTGTCATCCAAACTATCTTTTCGATGGTTATAGCTTTTGATCGCTGATAAGTTTAACTTCCGATAGGGTTTATCTCACCGAAATTTTCCACCGAAGGTTCTATATATATGAGGGGAGCATTATTTTATTGGTTATCCATATTTTTACTCATCGTTTGCTCCAGTCCTTGTCATTTGCACCGATTCACATGCCCATCTATCCAGACTCTATTCACTAGCATTGCCACCATGAATATTTTAGTCATCCCATCGACTACACTGCTATTTTCCAGGTGGTGAACCACGACCTTATTGTTTTGTTTTTTATTGGTCGATTTGGAACCATTGGTTTTCTTACTCTGGTTAGGTTTTCTGTGAGTTAGGTTTGTCCGCATAAAGGGATGTTTGTGTTTGCGGTGAGCATGATGTCTTACTTGAGGGTGAAGAGTTATCTATTTATAGTTTTCTTTAGTGATAGGATTTTGAGGCTACGTGATTGTTGAGCAATTATGGATGCTTTTGCTCTAGTGCAAAAGATTAGGGAACGGTGCTGACAAGCGTTTCACTGTCTAAACTACCCATTCTTTTGGTTGTCCATAGCTGTCCAGGGGGTGTTAAACTCTTGCTTGCACTTACCTTTTCCTTGGGACTATAGAGGTTTTCCATTTTTGGTTAGGTTAGGGTTTTTCCGATAGGAAGAGCGTTCTATAGGGTCAAATGATTTGAAGTTGGTTTTTGAAGACTAGCATTAGAAATAGTGTGATTCATACTTTTATGTGATGTCATATTAGTTCGAATGCGGCCTGGGTTTAAATAGAGAATTTTTGTTTTTCTCTTGGGGTTGTGAATTTTGCAGATAGTGGACTTAGGCGATTTTAAGACACAACCTGCATGATTTTTTCTTTTTCCTTGTCAATCTTTTCATGCATTGAATACTGTGTGTAGTTTATTTTTCAAAATGCATATGGAGGAGGTAAACAAATTGATATAGTTTTTGTTTATTGTTAAAAAACTTGCTAAAAGCTCAATGGGTCTAAGAACATGCTGTGATTGTGATAGGGTGATTTTTGTAAAGAAAATATGTCGAAAAGACAAAATAAAAAGGCTCATGTGGTTGAAGGAGAACCTGAGGTTGAGATCATCACCAAGGTTGAGTATATATATGAAGATACTAAAGCTTCCACCGAGGTCGAACCAGACTACAAATGTGGAGAGATATACAAGATGATTGCCAACCAGAACGTACCTGATGTGGGTTTCGAGGAGCTAACCATTTATGCAAACATTGAGAAATCAAATATCATGAAAGTAGCGGCAATACTTGATTTGTTCCCTTGTTTAGAGGTGATAGGCTGGATTCTTCCTAGGGAAGATGTAACTACAATGATTCTTGAAAATACTAGTAAGAAGGGCTACGGTGCATATAGCCCTGCATATGTCTCGATGGCATATCATCTGCCTTCCGCCCATATTTACTTAACAGAAGGCTGGTTGAAAGAGATAGCTATGGATCTGGTAGAAACAGTTAAAAGAATAATGATATCGGGAAAAAAAATTCGAACCAATCCTTCCGGAGATTATGATACCTCTATTCTCTGTAATCCCTATATATTCATTGCACATATGCTAAATAGGATTTTTGGTAGAGCTCACAGGAAGAGCTTCAAGATAGGATGAAAACCAATTATCTTTTAATTGGTCAAACATAGTGTCAAATAGCCTCTCAGCATGCATATCCATAGCCTTGGGAGGGGAATCACAAAAGAAATCAGAGTTCTATATGAGCTCTATCCTGATTGACTGTATATTGTGTACTCAGTCTTTTCTGGCTTTGAGATGTAACTAGGAGATGGACAGGACCCCAGTATACACAAGATATAGATTTTTATGGGCCCATAAATATTATAGCTATTATAGGGAAATATGTGAACACTTCATCATGCCCTTGTATACCCTAATTTTGTTTTACTGAATACAACTACATGTCTGAAGAAGCATTCAAAGTCATCGAGGATTTCAGAGATTATTATTTGACCAAGGAAGGGTTGTATATAAGAATGTATGGTGGTTCCAAAGCCCCTTCCCTACTCCCTAAGTATGCCACTGAATATGTACTACACAAAGAGGTAGTTAGGTAGGTGTATATTGATGGTGTCAAAATTTTCCTTTTTAACATAAAAAGACAGCATATCCTATAGTTCCTTTCCTGCTAGGAAGCTACAAGTTTTCAAGAGTAAAAAAGGCTACAGAATTTGTTCAAGAGCTGGAGCATTTCCATTTTGGCGAAATGAATTTTCACAGGAATGACTCCAAAAATAAAGTAGCAGATTACTGCAAGGAAGAAGGAATTAATTTTTAATTTACTGATTTTTGGGATAAGGATGAGGCAACATTCAGAAGTGGAAAGAACATAACTACCCTTAAAAAGAGGTTTAAACAGAAAATAACTACTATGGGTGGAAAGGGAAAAAATTCAGTGAATACTAAGACATTAGAAGAAGAAGAGGCCAAAAAGAGAGAAGAATATTCTAGAAGGCTAGCAAAGGAAGCAGAGGGTTGGATGTAGAATGAAGAAGAAGAAAAAAAGAGAGCTGCAGAGGAAGTAGCAAGGAAGGAAGAGGAGGAGAGGAAGAGAAATGAAGAAGCGAAAATCAAGAAAAAGCAGGAAGAAAGTGAAAGTTTGAGATTAACAGGATCTCAAAAGGACCAACAGACTACTGAGCAGGTAGATACATAAGGAGGAGAATATCACATAGATAAAAGACACAGACAATCTAATCCTAATCCCTTGAAACTTGCTGCATCTTCTGGAGATACACTGGGACAAGCTTCATTTTCTGGAATAAATTTCATCCCTTTCATGCCTATAGAAGGGGAGGATGTTCTTGACTTCTGTATTATTTTCTATGATAAGGAGAAGAAAATAATTGTAAAAAGAACTAATAAAAAGGTTAAAATTGGAGGACAGTTGGGAAAGATGATAACAGATAAAACCTTGGTGCATGGAACAAACACGAATCCAAGATTGATAGCAAGAGTGGGGTTGTAATTAACCAAAGCAACTAAAGATAACGTAGACAGGATTATGACGGACCTAGAGAAGTCAAGAAAAAATGTAGCACAATTGAAAGAAACTTTGAAGAAGGAAACAAATAAAGGTCAAAACCAAAAAAGGAAATATGAAGACATGATGAATGACGTTAATACTTCGATAACGCAATTCTAGACTCTGCAGGCTGATAAGAATGCTTTAGAGATATCCACAGAGAAAATGGAAAAGGATGCTCAGGATAGCTTAGGTGAATTACAAAAGTTACATCTAGAGCATCAAATGTTGAAAATTGAGAGAGATGATCTTCGGGTATCCGATGAAAATCTAAGTGTAGAGAAGGACAGGTTGCAAAGCAAGGTTGTTGAGTTAGAAACAGAGAAGGCTACCATAGAGAAAAGAGAGAAGCAATATCGAATGCAGGTGGCAGCCTTAGAAGAACAAAATACTTCATTGACAACATCACTAAAAGATGCTATGGAATAGAAGACGGACTTCTAACCTTTGAAAGAACATGTTCTAACTCAAAGAAGGAAGATCCACCAATTATAGATATGCATTGAGGAAGAAAGGTGTAAAATTTTACAAGTAAACACCATATTAGAGGAAATTTTGGACACTACTTCATATTTTTTGGACAGATCTCAAGATATTTCGGAGATTCTAACAGGAAGAATGGTATAGATAGAAACAAATAAGGAATCTCCTATGGAGTTACTAGTTAAGTATCAGCAGAGTTTAAAACATGAGTATGATTTATTGAAATTTGCAATTAATGTGGTGGAAGAATTCAAGAAAACTGTGAAGAAAACAAAGGGAGCATGTGTTGAATACTGTAGGAGAGAGCTTGCTACATACAATAGATGCCAGATTTCTACAAAGAAAATATTGGATGCGATACCAGAACATGAATTGTTTATGGAACATCTACATAATAGATATCAAGAAGACGAGCAAGAGATCCAATAGGTCAAGGACCTAGATGAACATATTTTAAAGAATGCAGTGGCACATGTAGCTGTAAGTATACATCTACTAGAAGATCAGTTGTGCCTGAGTCCTACAAGGATAGAAGGGGTAAAGAACCAGGCTACTAAATATGAAATTAATATATGATTTCTTGAGCCTTCCATATTTGAAGGAATAGCAGCAGAGGCCCATGCATGTAAGAAGTTCATCAACGACCAAGCTAGCCCCTCTTCATAAAGTGTTCTGAAAATTTTGATTTAAAATGTTTTGTATTAATTATCTGCACATGTTATGAGACAAAATTTTGGAAATGAAAGGTTGGGGAAGCTGAAAAGTCATTGAGGGGCAACCTAAGGGTTTTTGTTTTTGTATAAATATAGGAGTGTTTAGATGTAGAAGGGACTTTTTTCCTAGACCATTTTTTAGAGTGTATTGTAAGAAGAACTATTTCCTTTTACAATAAAGAGTTACATGTTTCTATTGGAGAAAGTTTTGTGGAATGTTTCAAATTTTTTTCTATGGACCAGTTGAATGTGAACTATTTCATTTTCAGATTATTTCCATTAACTGTGAGATCATTCTAACTCATTGAATTTATTTTCATGATATGAATGTACTCTGGTTTATTCTGTGAAATTTTCACTTTGAGTAATGAAGATTGTAATTAACAATAAGCTATTTTGTTGTTTATATTTCTATTGATGTTCATGTGTCCTGAAAAATTTAACAGCTATTTGTGATTGTTATAGCTGATTTTACCACTCCAGATGAATCACACTTTGTATGGCCTTCCCCTATCCCGCTGCAAACTCCTTAGACCCCTTGGGCCATTTTGTGTCCTTTGATGTTTCCTTGAACATCCCTAAAAACATATGAAAAATGATACACATGAATTTTAAACCCTTAATCGCGTATATACGTGGGTTTGACCCCTAAGACCACGTACATCGAGATGTGTACAAAATCCAAATCCTTTTGGAGTTTTCCCTGACATGGATCCGAATCACTTGACTCCTGGCCTTCCCTATGCCTTGAGATCACTCAGATTCGACCTTTCATTACCCCTTTGAAAAGATATATAAGGAACTCTATGGTACATTGAAGGCATATGAGAGAATTGATAGCAAAGAAACTATAGTCCATTATTGCCAGAACTTATGCTTGAGTCTGCATCCCTTTGTCCCTTGGAGCACTTTTGTGTTCTTCCCAAGCTTGCCTTTTGCTTGTGAGCTTGCTATCGAGAGATAAAGGATTGAGGTGGTGGAGGCCCAAGTGGGGGATTCAGTTTCTCTGATTCACAGATGTGCCGACAGAGGTTGTATCTATTGTAATCTATGATTTATATTAATAGAAATATGTTTTCCTGTCCAATAATGTGTGTTTGAATGAATATTTTATCCATGGGATGTTTTCAAATGCTTATACATTGTTGATTATATATGCTAGAATAGATATAACACCATGATATATAGAATGCTTGTATTGTTTACTTGTTGTTGAGGAAGTAAGTTATCAATTCAAGCTGAAGTTGGAAAGCTCAACGGGGATCTACTTCAACCATCCGGAATAAGGTACGAGGTTTGATCCTTTAGTGTTAGACATTTAATTTCTATTGCATATTGGAAATGATTGATTTCTAGAGTCAAGTTGTCTGTTGTGGTACCCCAAGCCATAGGAATTTCTCTCCGTAATAGAATTGGAGACTCCACTTGGGAGTTCCTAGTAGTTTTCCTTTGGGGGTTTTCTATGGACATTCAATGACTTTGAATTGCTCTTTCTCTCTTGTTTCTGTATCGAGTCTAGGGGCATGTTTGCCTGGTAGTGTCTGATTGGTGTGAAATTTGTCTCAGCTTGTTTGTTTGCCTTGATTTTTATGCACCTTTCTTCTTGTACATGAGTTTTTAACTCACAGTCGTGTATACATGCGGGTTTCTCTGTGATTTTCATGTATACACATGGGTTTACTGTGAATAGTCACGTATGCCCTTAGTTTTGCCTTTTAGTGGAAGTTAAATGGTTGTTGGGTGAAGTTTGATGATTGTTGAGTCTCCTTTGACACTGCTTGAGTCTATTTATACCTTTGTTTCTAACCAGAGACGTTTTTTTAGGCTAATTTTTTTTAAGAAGGTTCTTGTCATGGCATTTTCGATTTTTTGTTTGGGATTAGTGCATTAGATTTCTTTTACCTTAGTGCTTTGCTTGAGTGCTGTTTGAGTGTGCTTGCAGAGTCTGGGGGTTTTAGAATCATTCTTTTACTTTTTGTATCTCATTTTATTTCAAAAAATCCAAAAATATTTTCTTATCATCATGCATTGCATTTTGCATTTTGCAATGTACTTGCACTAGATTTTCTTTGGAGTATTAGTTAGGATTTCATATAGGAAAGCTTGCATTCATCATTTGAAGAAAAATTGTGCATTTCACATAGTAGCATACCCTATTTTCATGGACACAATGCATTTGCATTGATTGTTAGGTGTACATTTTACTTCCTGTTGTGTCATAACACCATTAGTTGCATGGACATATCCCTCTTTTGAGTAATAAAGCCAAGTAAAATCAACGCTTAATTAAAATGAACTACACCCTTTTCTTTTATAGGGTGCACCAACAAGATTAGGTTTTAGGATCTTGGAATAGTTCATTGTGAGTAAATTCTCCAAGATCACTAAACAAA
Source organism: Pseudotsuga menziesii (assembly GCA_001517045.1). Taxonomy (NCBI): domain Eukaryota; kingdom Viridiplantae; phylum Streptophyta; class Pinopsida; order Pinales; family Pinaceae; genus Pseudotsuga; species Pseudotsuga menziesii. Next base: position 12,258 of record LPNX010352649.1, on the reverse strand, counting down.
AAAATGTATGTGTCTGTCCAGGTGAGTGTGTTAAATCCTTGGTACAACCAGTGTTTCTCAAAATCCTCCTCTCAAAAGGGAGTTAAGCACGAGGTAGTGTGAGTGGTTATTGATTGGGATGACCCCTAGTCACAACTGAGTAGCACTGGAGATATTTCCAGGATTGTATTCATATCTGGGGGCTCTTTCGAGAGTTTTGGGCTTTGCTACCCTGCCCATACGATCAAACCCACCTGCGACTGTCTGCCTAAGCATTGATTATATTGAGGTGACCTTAGTGGCCTTACCTAGGATATCAAGGGGGTACTTTGCAGGGATTATTCTGTGGGTGTCCCAGCCAGCTTGGGTTCAGACAACACAGTCACTTTACGCGTTGAAGATGAGGGCCACAATAATTGGTTACGTACCTCCGCTTGTTGTGTGTGGGAGTCTCAAGCCTCTCCTAGGTGAGACATACCTTATTCATTCAGGAGCTCACTTATCCTGCCCTTGATTGCTTTCATTTGGCTTTAGATTTTATTAGTGATTGCTCTGTGCACGATAGCTTGCCTAGGGTTTGCATAAATAGAGATTCTTTTCTATTTTTTGAGTCATTGTGGATTCGGGTGCGGATCCTCGCTGTTCTCGTTGTTTAGTAGGACTTCCACCTTCTACATCTCCTCCTCCTTTGGGAGAGAGACCTAGACAGTCCAGGCGGACTAATTTGCACATTGATTCACACACCATGGGAGACCATATAGAAGGTATTCCTAAACCACCTTATCCCATTTGTGTAGACGATGGGGAGTTTACTCCTACTTACAATCCTTCACCTGACTTGGCTGACTTAGGTCCTGTGATTTTTGAGATAGGAACCTTTCATGATAGACCTACTCACTCTAGGGTTGATTCCCCATTGACGCGTTACCGGTATGGAATGCCGGAGGATGTCAAGACTCATTTTGAACCCGCCAGCACTAGTTATGGTAGTTATGGTATGTCTAGTTTTCCCACACATGATTTGGCATTTCATGTCGAATCAGAATTCGAGCCTAATACTATGACTAGGGGCACTCTCATTCCTTACCATGCAGAGAGGTTTGGGAGCACTAGTCACATTCCACCTTCCATCCTGGTGGTGGAAGTTACATCACATATTCCTCCTAGGTCTAGGGTTAGTGATCCTATTAGGATACCAGATCCAAGACAAGTGACTATAGGGAATAGTACGTACTTAATCACATAGATCCCTTCATCCTCTGTCCCTATTTCTTCAAATGTTCACCCTCCACCTTATTCACATGGTCCTTCGGGATGAAACGTTGCTATGAGTTATGTCCATACTGCAGTTACTAGACCAGTTGTGTCTCAGCTTCATGTACCGCCCGTTGTTTCGAGAGGTCATGTTCATACTTCTAGAGGTCACATTCCTACTTCCAGAATGTATATTCCTACTTCCGGAGTGTATGTTCCTACTTACAGAGTGTCTCATGGGACATATCATGCGATGACTTATGGACCCTATTATGGGATGCAGTATGGACAGGGTTCTTCACCTTATGGGGGTGGGTATCAACAACATGCTTATTCTCTAAACTATGGCTTTGTAGCTCCTAATAGTCAAGGTCCACCACACTATGGTGCTTCCATGCCACCCTATACGAGTCAAACAGGAGGAGGGCACTATGGCCAAGGCCATGGTGGTAATCAGACCTATGTGAATCAGGGAGCAGTCCATAGACCTCATCATTCTAGGCTCCCTTTCCTCGCAATGCTGATTCTTACTCACTTGTTGAGATTGACGAACGAACCTATAGCTCATGACCCGGCTTGGCCGGCTGTCCCTACTAAGCTTCCCTCAGACATACCTAAGTTCGATGGAAAACTGGGAGAGGATCTGAGCGAACATGTTATGACCTTTCACCTATGGTGCTCTCTGAATTCCTTACACCAGGACTCCATCCATTTAAGGCTATTTCAACACACCCTTATAGGGCCTGCCACGAAATGGTATATAGAGCTTCCTAGGGGGACATTCGCTTTGTTCAACGATCTAGTGATGAATTTTTTTAACGACTTTAAGCTACCAGTGCGTTATGACATTGGAACTAAACTCTTGTCGACATTTCGACAGGATAAAGCCACACATATCTCAGATCATATCCAAGAGTGGTGTAGATGGAAGAGGTTAATTAAAGCCTTTATACCTCTAGAATTCCTCCTTGAATGGTTCCTTAAGTCGTTATTGCCATATATAGCGAAGGATGTTTCTACATCTAGAGTGCAAAATGAGGAACAAGCAATTTTTAGGGCATAGGAACTAGACTTGATTTATGCTCAGTCTGGTTTGTTATATGAGATTATTCCCAATGCTCTGCATTCTAGTTTCGACCCCAAAGTCAAACCTGGACCACATGCTGATGGCATTGTGGGTTGTGCAAGTGTGAAACCTACAGATTTGGTTGCAAAACAAGTTAGTCAATTGTCAATCAACCAATCTACTTTGGGACAAGCTACAGCTTCGTCTCAACCCACCCAAACAGCAAGTGTACTTTTAGTGCAATTGTCGGACCAGAAGGGTAACCAGTAGCCCGGATGGAATAGAAAAAAGGGTAAGAATAATCATAAGGGTGGGAATAAGAATGAGAATGCTAATAGTAATGAAAAGAATGATCGTAATGCTATGGGGGACAAGCAAGCTAAATGTAAGGTTAAGTTTCCTTGCAAGTTATGTAAGGACGATCACCTCACTTACTTGTGCCCTCGTATCGATGAAGACTCAAGATTCTTGGCGCAAGGCCCAGCTGTGCTAACTAACCCTTTACCTCACAATCAAAATATGAACTCAAGGTCCCATGATCAGTCTGGTGGTGATCAAGATCTGCCGAAGGGTAGTGGTCATGGTTGCATTAACATGGTACGTGCTGCGAAAGTTGTGACCCGTGTGAAAGATTATGATTTGTCACAACCCAGCCTAGGAAGGGAACGTGATCCACTAGGGTCCCCTTTGTGTATTGAGAAACCTATGGATAAACCTGAAGCTGCACCTCACATTCCTAAGGGAGTCCTTAAGTGTTTGGGTAACAATCCTAATTCTAGAGCTGCATAGAACTATTTAGTTGTTAAGGATTTGGGCCACACTCCTTGTGCGGTGTCTGCATTGGAAGTGCTTTATAGTTGTCCTTCGCAAAGGAAGGTGTTGTTTTCTACCCTTGGTGTGAATGATGATGATTCTTCCTCTGTGATTAAATTTGAAACCACAGGACTTCAACCTCGCTTGCCTTACTATGTGTCTCTTTTGATTCATGTAGAATGTCTTAATATGACTGTCAAGTGCACTATGATTGACAAAGGTGCTGCCACTTCTATGATGTATTTATCATGTTGGAAGGGTTTAGGTTCCCCTAAGAGGTGTAAATCAATGACCATATTAACTGCATTCTATGGGAGATCATTTAGGCCGCACAACATCCTTCCTTCCCTTAAAGTCCGTTTGGGAGGGAAGACCGTTGCAATAGAGGTTGAGGTGGTTGATGCGCCCCTTGACTACAATCTCTTGCTGGGTAGGAATTGGATGTACAGTATGAAAGCCATTGTTGTTTCCCTATTTTGCATTGTATTCTTTCCACATAACGGGAGGATAGTCATGATTGATCAAACAACATTGAAGAATCCCTCAGTTACCACATCTTCGAGAGCTTTGATCCCGATCGTTGAGCACTCTCAGCCAGCAACTGGGAGTGTGGGTGTAGGCATGTATCCATCCCTCATGGGAAGATTTAGTTGTCCTACACCAATTCTTATGATAGGTCTAGTTCTAGTGAGGCTTCAACATCTATGAGATCGGTGTCTTTTCGCATGAGTCATATAGAAGATCCTTGGATTCTTCCTACACCAAGTACTCCAAGTGAGCCCATCATGACGGATGTGTCATTTCCTGCAACTATGATAGCTTATCAAGCTAATCTCAAGTGTGTTGCAAAGCCTAGTCCTTCCTCTTTGCAGATGGAGGAGGAAGACCCTAATGTGCTGCTGGCATGGGCAGTATAGTCTTCTCATGTGCACAAATGCCTTGATATGGTTTTCCCTTCAGATGAAACAATTATTGAGGCTATGTCAGGAGTTGAGCCACCATGGGAGGAAATCCATCATAGATCTTACTTTCTTCCCGAGCTTGACCGCTTTGAGCATGAGGACTTTAGGGCATTTCTTAGTGAGAGAGTTGGTAGTCCTATGGTTCCATTAAGCTCTCCTGGTCCGATGGATGATGGAAACATGGCGAAGATATCTTCAACGATTCCTATCAATATCTCTCGTGATCCTGGCAGGATAGAGAATGTCTATATTGGGGTAGAATGTTCCCATGCTGAGATTCAAGAATACACCAAGCTATTTAAAGAATTACGTGACATCTTTGCTTGGTATTACGATGAAATGCCAGGTATCAACCCTCGTATTGTTGAGCATGAGATTAATACTTATCCCAACGCTAAGCTTGTTTGACAATGGTGGCGTGTGGTGAATCCTAGGAAAGCACCCATGATTAAGGCAGAGATAGAAAAGCTGTTAAAAGCCAGTTTTATCTATCCCGTTCCCTTGATAGAGTGGGTTTCAACCCTGTTTCGGTGGATAAGAAGCAGGGAGTGATCCGCATATATACTAATTTCCATGATTTGAATCGTGCCTGTCCTAAGGACAATTTCCCTGCACCATTTATCGATTAGATTTTGGATGAGTGTGCGGGTAGCGAGGTTTTTTCCTTTATGGACAACTTTTTCGGGTATAATCATATACAAATTAAACCTGAGGACCAAGATAAGACTAGATTTATTTGTCCTTGGGGAACTTTTTCATATTGGAAAATGCCTTTCAGCCTTAAAAACGCCGGAGCTACATTTTGGAGGGAAATGACCTTGATCTTCCACGATCTCAAGTCGATTATCGAAGTATTTTTGGATGACCTTGCTGCTTATTCTCCTATGAGAATGCGTCATCCCTATCACTTGAGATTGGTATTCAAAAGATGCCGGCATTATTTGGTTAGATTAAATCCTCATAAGTGCATCTTTTGTTTGAAGTCAGGTCATTTGTTAGGATTCATCATTTCTAAAGAGGGTATAAGAGTTGACCCTTTGAAGGTTGAGGCAATACTTTAGTTGTCTCCCCTGAAGAATATTCATCATCTTCAATGTTTGCAAGAAATGGAAAACTTCTTACGAAGATTTGTTGTCAATTCTGCCAATTTGACTAGAGGCTTCATGCATCTATTGAAGAAGGACACCACCTTTTGTTGGGATGAGTGAGCCCAGGAGTCCTTTGATGCACTCAAGCAAGCCCTAGCATCGGCCTGCAAGCCCTAGAATCAGCCTCGGTGATTAGTCCCCCAGACTATAGCCATGATTTTATACTTTATGTGGCCGCGTCCATGGAGACGGTTGGTATGGTTTTGGTTCAATAGGATGAGGAGCTTCAAGAGCATGTCATATACTATCTGATCCAGAACCTTATTGACATAGAAATTCGTTATTCTCATGTCGAGAAGCTTGCTTTAGATACCATACATGCGGTTCAGTGGTTGAGACATTACATTCTCCTTAGCCAGACCTTGGTTGTAGCCAATGTCAATCCGTTTCAATTCATCCTCACTCGAAGGATGATTGGGGGAAAATATAATAAATGGATTGTCATTCTGCAAGAATTCGATCTTTAATTTGTTTTGGCAAAATCAAAGAAGTCTTTAATTTTTGCAGAGCTTATATCGGATTTCCTGAGCGAGGCCGAGGAGTTGGTTTGTGAATATACGTTCGTTGATGAACACATCTTCTTAATCTCAACTTTAGACCCATGGTATGGGGATATCATAATATATTTACAAACAATGAAGGTCCCTACTCACCTCTCATGAGATGAACAACGACGATTACGTCACGTGTCTAAGAACTACCTCATAGTGGATAACACTTTGTACCGTCATGGGATAGATTCCATTTTACAACATTGTTTAACTCATGAAGAGGCTAAGGTAGTGTTGAATGATTACCATGGAGGGGCATGTGGTGGTCATTTCTCTGGGCTTTCTATAGCTCAAAATATATTAAGAGTGGGTTATTTCTGGCCTTCGATCTTTAAGTATTGTGTATATGCAGTCAAGAGGTGCCACCCTTGCCAGGTTTTCACACGTAATATGCACTCGAAACCTGCCCCGTTACATCCCATTATCACTTCCGGTCCCTTCACTAAGTGGGGGCTTGATTTTATGGATTGCAACCCAACTTCGCCTGGGGGGAATCATCATATCATAGTGGTTATTGATTACTTCACAAAATGGGATGAGGCTATGCCTACAGTTAAATCTGACGGTGAGACAACTGCCCACTTTGTATTCAACCAAATTATTACTCGGTTCAGAATTTTGAAAGAGCTTGTCACTGACTATGGCTCACACTTTCAGAATCGTATGACGGAAGAGTTGGCATCAAAGTTAGGGTACAAGAAAGAGCATTCCTCTTCTTACTACCATCAAGTGAATGGACAGGTAGAAGCAGTGCATAAATCACTCAAATCCATTCTCCAATGAACCATCGCACAAAGCAAGAATAATTGGCACATCATGTTATATCTTGCTTTGTGGGCATATAGAACCGCTGTTAAGACTGCCATGGGTTTTTCTCCATATCAACTTGTACATGGAGTGGAGTCGATATTACTGGTTGAATGCGAGATTCCTTCTTTAAAGCTAGCTGTAGAACTCTTACCAAACACTTCACCAATGGAGAAGCATTTGGTCCACCTTAAGCAACTTGATGAGCAGCATCAGGATGCCTTGGTGGCTCTAGAAGTAAATAAACGTCATGTAAAGGTCCAGTATGATAAGTCTGTCCGTCTAAGGAGGTTTAGTGAGGGAGACTTGGTCCTTTTGTGGGATCAACCGAAAGAACCATTTGGGGCAGGAAAATTTAATCCCATGTGGCGTGGTCCTTACATGGTCAATTGTGTGTTAGAGAAGGGTGCTTATGAGTTAGTGGATTACCAGGGAACAGCCTTGGCGGAGCCTAGAAATGGGCTTTATCTCAATAAGTACTATGCATGATTTTTAGCCAAGGCTGGTTGTTGTATATTATTGTATAGTTTTGCATAGTTAGGTATTTTTCTTATAGTGATCGGGTTTGTGATTAGTTTCTATTTCTTTTGGCAGATGTCAATGGAATATTCCACCTACATAGGATTCACGGATGGTGTGAGCCATCACACTCAACACTCAGCCTCTACTACTTGGGTGATTAATACTCCTATGGGTCAGGTACTATCTTCAAGAGGCATATGTCTGCGGCCATCCTTCAACAATGTTTCCGAATATAGTTCCATTATTGAACTTCTGTGGGATGCCATTTCACATGGCGTTCTCTCTCTTGAGGTACGTCTTGATTCGGAGTTAGTAGTGTCACAGCTTAATGGTTTGTACCGTATTATAGATCCGACGTTATTAAGAAGATTCTTACGTATGAGATTATTAGAACAACAATTTGACAATATAACATACATACACATTCCAAGAATTAATAATCAAGTTGCTGACTCATATGCTAACTATGTGTTAGATTGGCATTTGTTTCATTCACAATAAATTCATCACAAACACAATTTTTACACATGTAAATAAATAAACCGATCACCATAAAAAAAATTATATAACATCCAAAATGTGGTAATACATAGTGTCATGATACAAAATTGGGGCTCTCTAGCCACCAACATATAATACATGGTAGTACAAAATGTGTAGACTCCCAGGTATCTAATCTCGTGCAGACTGGGGGGAGGTAGGGTGGCCAACCCCTATCTAGCTGACTTCTTTCTGTGGTGGTGATGACAGATAGTTGCCATCGATGACTACCCCTATGCGGGGATAGATTTCTGGGGGGACCCGGACACGCCGCTACCACCAGGATCGGCATATGGCGATATAGGTAATGAATCTCGACCCTCTCTTTTTTAAATTTTGACCTATTTAATTTTTTTGTGTTTTCTGATTATATGGAATCAAAAGACATATTTTTGCATGACAATACATAGTGACATCTACCATTGTGTGCAGATGTAGGACCACGGTGGCCAGAAGGCTTCCCTCATCACAGACGGAGGGGAAGAGGAGATGACATCACGGGTGTGGATTCAGAGCGGACACTCCAGAGCATTCATACCAATTTTGTGAGGTTGACACACATGGTTCCCATGGTGCAAGTCGAGGACTTTCCTGAGGCGATGCAACACCAGGTGGTGGGTGTACCACGAGCATGGGTGCTATTATTCCGATGGCTAGATAGAGCCGTAGTGACCTTCCATGATTTTTGTCCTTTGATGTTTCCTTGACCATCCCTAAAAACATGTGAAAAATGATACACGTGACTTTTAAACCCTTAATCGTGTATATACGTGGGTTTGACCCCTAAAACAGCGTACATCAGTATGTGTACAAAATCCAAATCCTTTTGGAGTTTTCCTTGACATGGATCTGACTCACGTGACTCCTAGCCTTCCCTATGCCTTGAGATCGCTTGGATTCGACCTTTCATTACCCCTTTGAAAATCTATATAAGGAAATCTATGGTACATTATGAGAGAATTGAGAGCAAAGAAACAATAGTGCATTGTTGCCGGAACTTATGCTTGATTCTGCATCCCTTTGTCCCTTGGAGCACTTTTGTGTTATTCCCAAGCTTTCCTTTTGCTTGCGAGCTTGCTATCGAGAGATGGAGGATTGAGGTGGTGGAGGGCCAAGTGGGGGATTTAGTTTCTCCAATTCGCAGACGTGCCGACAAAGGTTGTATCTATTGTAATCTATGATTTATATTAATAGAAATATGTTTTCCTATCCAATAATGTGTGTTTGAATGAATATTTTATCCATGGGATGTTTTCAAATGCTTATACATTGTTGATTATATATGCTAGAATAGATCTAACACCATGATATATAGAATGCTTGTATTGTTTACTTGTTGTTGAGGAAGTAAGTTATCAGTTCAAGCTGAAGTTGGAAAGCTCAACAGGGATCTACTTCAATCGTCCGAAATAAGGTATGAGGTTTGATCCTTTAGTGTTAGACATTTAATTTTTATTGCATATTGGAAAGGATTGATTTCTGGAGTCAAGCTGTCTGTTGTGGTACCCCAAGCCATAGGAATTTCTCTCCATAACAATGATCCTTCCTAATGCATGCACTGAAATACATTACTCACTATTAATGATAGTTTTTCTCCTAGGGATAAGATAAGTAGTCTTAGTTAGTTTCTTGTTGTTTGTGATTTAGATGCGAGAGAGGTAAGACGAGAGGTAAGAGCCCGCGCATCACACTGTGACCCTCCTCGTCATCTCTATTGTATGCATTTTTAGTTAGGCACTTTCACATCATACCTTAAACATAAAAACTAAAAATATACACAGTGGACTGGGCCATAACTGGTAAAAATTTTTAATTTGTTACTTGACCTACGGTAGCTGGACCATAAACCAAATGGATTCCCCATACCAAATAGTAACGGGCTAGTTGGGAATGTTTTTTGGGGAGAATCCCTAACTATTGTTACCTGCTATTTTTTGGGCATAATCAGTTTTTGGCAGTAGAAGGAGGGCCACCAGTGCATGGCTGGTCAAGGAAGCCCGCTTCCTCGAAATCACTCCATTGGTGACAGTTCTGAAAGTAGTTTGCTTCACAAACCCACTCCTGAAGATAAAGAGAAAGGGTATCTGTATCCTATCGATAATGAAGTGGTTGATGATTTAAGAAGAATCACCAGGGCATATGCGAAAAATATTGGAGGATTACCTATTATTTTTGTCCTACCTAGAAGAGAGTATCAAAAGAAATATCACCCTCAATTAGAAGACTCAGTGTTGGTAGAATATCTTGAAGAACTAGTAGAAGCATCCTTACAAGAAGTTTACCAACCTTTGAATCAATTGGATCCAGGTTCACCTTATTGTTCACCTTTCAAGACTCCTTTTCAGTCACAACCTCATTCTCCACTCAGAATTATGGCTAATGTAAATGAAAACCAACCACCTCCATAGCCTACTTGGAGGGCTAGGTTGCCTTTAAATTTGACACCTCCCTTGCATGATTTGCCTCAAGATTTTGACAAGATGTTACCTAAGTTTGAACCAAGTGAAGGAATTTTGGTAGATGATCATTTATAGAGTTTTTATTTGTCTATAGAAGGATTATGAGTAGGATAGCATGAAGATGTGGTGTGTAGATTGTTTCCCCACACCCTGAAAGGAAAAGCAGCCTCATGGTATTTTGCACTTCCTACAAATTCAATCACGGTTTGGAACACATTTGAGAGAATGTTTAGAAGTAAATATGCAGTCCAGAAAACCCATGCAGCTTTAATGAAAGGGTTATGTGATCTAAAGAAAGAAAGGAAAGAAAGAGTGCATAATTTCACTCAAATTTTTGCTGCTTACCTAAACAATTTCACTGCAGCTGATAAGCCATATGAAAATGCTCTAATTGTGTACTATACCTCAGCCCTTGGGCCTGATATAGCCATGTTTTCCAAGAGATCAGTTAGACCTACATTAGCAAGAACCTATGAAGAAGTTGAGAAGGTAGATCCCGAGATGGAGAGTATAGAAAATTACCCTGTGTAGTCGGAAGAAAAGACTTTTGGAAACAAGAAACCTTTATTACTGGCTAATCCTAAGGATGAGCGGTCACAGGATTTCGAATGGATGGTGAAGATGATGCAAAAGTTATCCAATAGAATGATAGATTTAGATAAGGAAAAGGAGGCTCACAAATCATATAAGCCTTATTATAAAAAAAGGGAATACAACAGTCAACCTAAACCTCCTCCACACAGTCCTGTAGGAATGAATCTAACTGATGTAGGTATGGATAATTTTTGTACTTTTCATCAACGGCCTCATTCTAAGAAGAAATTCCCACAATGGATTAATTCTATGACATTAGTAATGAATCAATTATTGGATTCCAAACTATAGAAACTGGTAAGGAGGAGGAAAAGGATAATCAATCTACAGAAAAACAAGAGGAAGATACTTAAGTTTTATCAGACTGTGTCTCTATGTTTGATACAAAAGAAGAAGATTTTCTAAAATAGGAGGAAACACCAGAAACCAATGTGACAACAAGAAGTCAGAGTTCGTTAAAAGAAAATAAGTCAATACTTCCTAAGATTAAGAAACTTCAAGAAAACATGAAGAAGATATAGAAGAACACTACAACTATTAAAGTACCTGAATTTACCATTTCAAGTCAAGATCTGAAGAAAATTAACACACCTCTTAAGCCTATTGAAGATAAGATTGATAATGTCAAGAAGAATCTCAAAGAACCTAAGATGGAGTATGATATTGTAGAAGACATTAAAAAAGCTAAAGAAAATATCTCATTGTTTGAAATGTGTAATTTACCTTCGCAAAAAGAGAAACTTTTAAAATCACTTGAGATACCAGAAGAGGAGCCTCCCATTGACAATGAACCTAAATAAGAAATTGGTGAGGCAAGAGTGGAAGGGAAGTCTAAATATAAAACCCCAACATTTCTCCTAACTTTTTAGATTTTCAACTATAATGTGCAGAAATTTTTAGTGGACTCAGGAGCATCAGTCAATGTTGTGTCACTTTCAGTTTGCAAGAAAATCAATGGTCAACCTAAACCATCTACTTGGCAAGTTCTTCAATTAGACATGACAACTGTAAAAGTAGTAGGAGAAATGGAGGATGTTTTGTTTCTCTTATTCGTAGATGAGAGGGTATGTTAGTACATTGAAATTGTAGTAGCATACATACCATATGTGGTTGCCTCATAAGGGAAGTCCAAACCAGATAAAAGTATTAAGAGAGCCTCAAATTAAATACAATGTCACTCAGTTAGAAAGAAAAAATGAATCAGTAAACTCTTTGTTGGGAAATTATTTCATTGAATTAGAATTGGGAAATTGTTAGAATAATCAACCCATAGTATTTACCCACTTAGAGATTAATTCATTTATTTTTGTCTTATTTTCCTAGTCCATGAGTCCCACCATGTGCAAGTTGCTAATTGCCTATCCATAGAGGTCAAACTTTCCATCTTTGACTCATGTAGTGCTTGGGAAAGCCTTAGGAATCAAATCTGCTTTATTCCTGGCCTCCCAGGTGCCTATCTACGTTTTCTGCTTTATTCCCTGCTTTTTCAGTGTTTTAAGGCACATAGGAAAGCAAGACTAGGTGAGGTGAATCAGATTTGTTGCCTCTTCCTCCTCCACTCTT
>LPNX010352620.1:171455-200520 GCA_001517045.1 Pseudotsuga menziesii | reverse complement strand
TATAACTAGGATACCTAAAAAAAGGAAACAACATGACTCTATTATGGTTGTAGTGGATAAATTAAGCAAATGAACACATTTTATACTTGTAAAACACAATAGGATTTGAACCCGAATTCCGATGACAGAATCCGTCATATCGTACGGATGTGTCAGATGGTAATGATGAAAAGTACTGAGCCTTTTAAATTATTTTAGTGCCGTCAAATTTTTGAAACTAGGGTGTAGGATTTTCGACACTAGGGCGTAGGATTTCCGACACTAGGGCTATGTCGTCGGATTTCTGACACTAGGGCCATGTCATCGTATTTTCGACACTAGGGCGTAGGATATTCGATGGCAAAACAAACAAAAATATAAAACCACAACCGTCCGGACCTAATATTTCCCCGCGAAACAAAGAACCCAATCAATAATTTCAAAGCAGAGCTGACACAATATACCTCCACATCCGGAGGTCACGCAAAGGAGGTTTGTCGGAGGTCACATAGAGGAGGTCGTTGGAGGTGCTGCCGGAGGTCAAGTGTGTTTACGCAGAGGAGGGTTTAGTTTGAAACAATCATTCAGGTCCCTCTACAATGAACTCCCTCATCTGAATTGGTTTGAAATAATCATTTGGGTCCCTCTACAATCAACCATTTTAGTTGTGGACCTGCAAGATATTTTAGTGGGTTTTTACTTATCAAGGCAATCCTTTCAAACCTGTTATGGATGGATTTCAAGTGGGATGTTCTTAGAATGGTGGACATGGGACCTACTCTGCAAAAACTGAGAGTTTGATGGATTTGGCATGGTTTAATCACGGGTTCACTATTCCTATTAGCTTCCCACAAAACCAAATTGTACATGATATAATAGCAACAGCTCTCACAACTTTAGTAGATCTTGCTTGCCTCCTCTTTTGGGACGAGATGGCTAAGCAAGATGTATTTGATCAGGTATTTTGCTGTAATCATTTCTCTTTTCTCACCAAATCAATGTCTTGTTTTTTTTTTCATTTTATTGTTCCTTTGTGTCTATGGCAAACGAACTTGTGACCCCTCACTGAGACATGACTTTCGAAGAACTGAGTAGACTGTGTTGAGTGACTTTCGAAGAACTTGACAATTCACTAAATTACTCATTGTTTGTATATTGTACAAGAGTTTACTTGGAAAATAAATTGGCTGATACACTCACTTGGGGTTTTCAGAATGAGGAACTAGCGTTACAACAACGTGTCTGGTAAGTAACACGCCATTGTTTCCAATCTACGTGACTTCTAGTTTCCTTTCATTTAGAATTTTGTGGAAACATTATTTTTGTCTTCTTTGAGATTGAATCGACTTATGATTCATTATTTTTACATTAAGTCACTAATAAGGGCACATGGCCTCTCCAACCCTTGTTGAATAAACAATTATGATTTCCAATTTTATTTATAAAATACCCAGCTGAGATGTCGTGGAGGAAAGTATCCATATCATATGGGCTTGGAACCCCCATTTTGATTCCATTTTTTTTTGCGAGACTAAATCCCATGATTTGGGTATTTTTATGAAAAAATAGATTCCCTTGGGGTGTTTTTCTTTCCATGTGTATGGGTCTGATTTCATTTCTGGTAGCTTTTGAAATGTTGAAAGGAACTTAGAGAAGGAAGAGTTGTAGGTGGCTATCTACTAATTGTTTGACAAAAGTCCTCAACCAAGTAATTGTCCACTAAGTGTTTGACAAAATGCCTAAACCAAAATTTCCATTTCTCCCTCATTCGGATTTTGAGGCCGGAAAAAATATACAGGGTTCGACTCAAAGATTCAACCAAGAAATTTCCAGAAATCCTAGTAACCCTTTTTTGGGTCCATAATCCAACTAGCAAAGTGTGTTAATTGGGCCCCTTCCAGGTTGATATTTTTTTTACTTTGAAAGAGACCCATTTGATTTGGAGAAGTAAATATTAGTACTATACAGTTTCTTTAGGTTTTCACCCATAAATTTTAAATAATGACCTTAGATTTTGATTTCATCTCCCTCAAAAAAAATCTTTATTGTTTACCTTCTGGAGGCCAAATATCACTCAATTTTAGCTGGATTTTCACCAAACAAAAGGCAATGCGTTAATTATACTTGTAATTTATTTATAATGAACTTAGGAAATTTTAGTTTTAGATAATTTGTGAAAGGTAGATTAGAAAGAACAAATTTGATGCTAAAACATTTTTCCCATTTTGAACCTAGTTTGAGACCAGTTTTTATAAATGATTGGGGGTACACTCGTAAGAACAAATTTCCCTCTGAGGCATAGATGAATGTCCCTATGCAAGTGCCATGACTTGAACCGCCTTGGAAGCCATTGATAGTAGTTTTGTGGCCTTTCAACTCCATAGTTTTTACCATCCAACTGATGATTAGACATCACAAGTTCCATGGAGGGAACACATCCCAAATCAAATGATGACATGGAACTCCAAAGTTTATCTTCAAAGGATTTTGTCAAATCCATTTCTTTCTCTCGAATTGTAACTTTTTGAGGAAAATAATATTAATTTTTTCATATAGGGCAAAAATATTTTTTTGAAGGAAGTTAAAAGTGATTTGACTTAGAAAAATGGCCACTTCTCCAAAAGTGACAAGTATCTTGTAAATCATCAAGTCTCTTTTGATCAAAGGGATTGCAGCTAACCCTAACCTCTCAAATCTCTTTATATATGAGGAGGGTCCTTTGTAATAGTTAACATTTATTCAACAAGGAATATAAGTTCTGTTGGTATTTTTTTAGAGTTTTTAGTGCTATACTCACTTGTCCACATTCATCTATTGAGATTTTGTATATACTTGTTAAGGTTTGAGGGATAGTAGTAGTAGTTGTTTATGTTGGTTAGCTATGTTGCTTGTATTATTTTCTTGGGTTTAATATGTTGGTTTTAAATTTTCTTTACTAATAGTTATTGTTTGTCATATATATTGGCTTTTGTGCAAGTTTTCTAAAGAATAGGTACTTGTTTGCTTAGTAATCTATGTTTGCTTAAATAATTTTTATTTGGATTTATACTGGTATGGAAAAGCTAAAAAGCCCGTGTTCATAATACAGTTTAAAATATGAACTTCTCTTCCCCTGAATTGCCCTCTCACTCTCTATGTGAGGTGAGGGTCACTGCTGTTGCATTGCATTGCGGTTGTGTCCTTTCCCACGTTTAATCTTCCAGCTGTTTCTTTTCTTATATTTTGACAAATTTTCATACTTTAGCATATAGTTCCTCAAAACCAACCCCTATTTAGGAATTATATCTCTTACCTCTCATTAAAGGGTGGAAAGATTAAAAACAATTCCCATAACTGGTGTTGGTGGGTCTATAAGGTTGGAGGATTCCATGAATATCCTAAAACATGCTCACAATTGTCCATCACATGCTCCACCAGTATTTTATTGTTTCCTTTAACCTCCAACAGTAGCAAAATATCCTACGGAATTATCAAGAATAGTTTCACCCCCTCTTCAAGAGTGAACAAGGATCCCTTTATTGAGCCAGTAACTCCATTGAAACGTCACTGATTATTCCTCACAAAAATGCTTCAAAAATTTACCTGCATCCTTTAACCATTTCCTAATGCTACTACAAGCATAGATGCAATAAAATACACAATGGATAGCTAAAATTAAGAGTGTGCTTCTAGGTTTCTTTTGGTTCGCTATCTGCTTGTTGTGGTTATATAATCATCAACTCCATGCCTTCAAATAGTTGGTAAATGGTAGCATGTATAACTCCATGTCTTCAAATAATTGGTTATGTATAACTTTCTTTATGTACCCTAGAGCCCGAGCCTACAGAATTTCGTTGGTTAGAAGCCATTGATTGGGAGTGTTTGAGGGGACTGTTAATTGTAGTTCTTAGGTAAAAACAATTTGCCTCCAAGACTTGAATTTTCTTCTTTTGATGCATTAAGATATCCAACACCTTAGTGTTTTATGAATTGTATTGGTGACCCTAGTTGTGCCTTGAACTTGTTAATGAGAATATGGAAGTATTGTTGTTGTTTATGTATTCCTCACGTTGCTTGAGAATCCTCTTCAAAACTTAAATATAATGTTGACATTTCCATGATACTTTTAGCAATCCACATTTCCATGAAACCTTGGGCAATCCATTGCAACTTGGGATGCTCAGAATCACCCAATAAAAGCGGAGAGGGGAGCTGAGTTGAAGTAGGTGCATAGCCAATTGAACAAGAGAATAAGAGGATATTGAATTTCTAAATGCAAATAGATAATCTCGATTTCCTTATTTGTAGAACAAGTGCAATGAGATGACACTAAGCATTCCCCTAATTATGCCTCTATCGGAATAAACTAAGTATATGATAGAGAGAGAACCAAAGCCAAAATCATGCACTGAATACACACTTCTCCTAATTGAAAACGAAAGCATGGAACAAAGAAGCTATAACACTTACCCAGGCACAAAAACAACCAGAACCATCACTAGAGAAACTCTTCTATAATGATAAAAATGCTCTTGCATATCACTTTGAACCGTGGAGTTGATAGGAACTAGGAAACCATACTTTCTAATACCTTGGAGCTGACCCAACATTGAGACCTATACCTTACATGACAATCGAGAATGCAAATTGATTAAGTTCCCCAATATCCCACATGCAACCCAAAGCTTTGCACAATAGAGTTTTTGACAATGAGACTTATGATTAGAGGGCATGAATGAAGGTTGACACAACCTGTACTTATCCTTAATTCCCATGATTTTTCCATTGGCTAATGCCTTGAATTCTTTCAATGATTCGAGGGGCATGTCTTGAGAAATAATTTGTAATTTGATGTGAATTTTTTGGATATACACCTAGGGGATTAGATGATAAAAAACCAACCAACTTTTTAACGAATCCTTCATTAAAACCCTTTCTTTGAGCATATGATAGCCTGCCTCCAAATATTCTAGTACCAATGGAAAACACTATGAATCCTTTCACCTGATCAAGACATGCTCTAAACCTGATATATCCTTCTAAATGCTTACTTCATCCTTTGTGAAATCTCCTTGCCCCCATGAGGATGGAATGGATGTGAAGGTGCACCATTGAGCCAATCATTATTGTACTATTTGGGATTCAACGAGTGACCCAAGCAATGCAAAGGTGTGCACTTCTTATGGCGATGAGGAAATATCTGCTGATGTTGCATACTTGAGGTATTCATTTTGTAAAATAACGGTCCTCACAGATGCAATCATGGAATCCCACTTATGAACATCTCCTAAGATGGGATGGTTTGTGTCTACAAACCACAACAAATAAATGATAGGGCCAATGATCTTAATGGGTAATATCTACCCTCTCCCACCAACCATGATCGAATTTCTCCAAGAAATCCAAATCTATGAAATAACCATGGCCCCAAGAGGGGTCTTGACCTCTCTCAACCTCTTTAGGATGATGAGTGAGGAGGATAACCTAGTATCTGCAAGCTTCAACAATGATAGATGTGTGTATTCTTTATCAATTGTGAAGGCATTGGTGTGGGAATTCGTTGGACATTAATAAAATTATCTTATTTATCTTATGAAAAATTGCGAATCTAGTATGCATCATTAGTGAGACTTCTCATTCATGTCACATTCAGGGAAATAGATTTAAGAGATAAATTCAGAGAATGAAGAATGTAAAGTGTCTAAAATATCTATGGATATTTAGCTTCCACAGGCATGCGAACAGCCATGCCAATAGGCTTGCAAACATGTATATTATTTTTTGATAATTCTTTATAGATTCTGAAGGCATTGGTGATCATTCATTGGACATTAATAAATTTTTCTTATTTTATCTTATAAAAAATTGCGAATATAGTATGGATCATTAGTGAGAATTCCAATTCATGTCACATTCAGAGCAATAGATTTAAGAGCTAAATTCAAAGAATGAAGAATGTGAAGTGTCTGCAATATCTATGGATATTTAGCTTCCACATGCATGCAAACAGGTATATTATCTGTGATAGTTTGCATAGAAAATTCAACTCCTACATATTCAATAAGTTTAATGAACAACTCAGCCATATATTGTGCATCCCTGTATTTTCTAAAACTACCCATTTTCTTTCAAGAAGACTCGCCCATTTAGGTAAGACACCCTGAAATTGACGAGTGTATGGCGTGCTGCATCTGTATATGTATCAAAAACAATACTGACATTGGATGATGGTCATGATGATTTACTAGGTTTAATGCTTTTTAGTCACCTTCTTCTTTGCCTTAACCAACAATGTGGTTATAACCTTCTTTAAATTGGGATGCAAATATCCAGTTGGAGCCTGTTTAACTAGAGCATGACAGATTTTAATAAACAAATGGGACCATGCAACATTAAATGAATGAAGTTGATAGAAAAACAACCCATTGATAATATCAATCTCCTCTTGTTTCTTTTGTTGAAATATTTTTTCCATTCGACTGCTACTTGAAGCTGGCCTCTTTCTTTGTGGTTGAATTGTAGTTATGCTCCCAAATTTGCTAGATGGCTTCCCCAATAATTGAAGAGGATTCTCATTTTTTTGTTTCATACTTGCTGCTGCCACCTTCCCTGAGACAATTGTACCATTTCTTTGCATTTCCTTTTGTTTGGTAGCACTCACCCTTTTACATGGTTGAAGCCCACATTCAGTGCTTAAAATATGGCCCTCAACTTGGAAGTAGGTGCTCTTGTATGTAGTGTTGTACAAAGACCATTCCCTACCCCAACAAGCTTTGACCTAGGCCCTTGTTGTCCTAGGCCTATAGTGGATATTTTTTTTCTTGAGGTTGCTGTCTTTCTACAACAGGGTTATTTTCGGCATTGAAAGCTGCATGCAATTGCACTTGCAGTAGTACAGAAATAGCACTAGCAGAAATATTAGAGTTGGGAGGAGGGGACAACACCAACAATGACATTTTTTCCTTTCCTTTGACTTTTACCAGCTGCCTTTGATGATTGAGCCAGGATTTCTATGGACTAAATCAAGAAAAATGTTGCTATTGGAGAAATGCCAAATCTTGTTTGCAAATTTGTCTCCATCAATTGCACAACGAAAAAATGTGATAGCTCTTTCTCTCTGTTGAGAGGATTCGTGTGTCAGTTTTACACCCACACGTGTTGCACATGTGCGACACATCTAATGCACATGTTCAACATGTTGGATACAGACTCTGGCACAAAGCCCTAATGGATGTGTCATGTTTCTTATATTTTCAACTTGTTTTCCAAGGGGATATCTAAATTGTAATGTTGGTCTCACCCTAGACCTAGCAGAACATTCTCTACCTAAAGCTGAAGTTGTAGTTTCAACCAACCAATTTTCAAGGTACATTGAGTTGGTCAGGTCCAATGTCAGAGAAATACTGCATACTTTTGTTACCATCTAGATAGTTTCAGAACATAACAATTAGTCTATATCACGATTTGGGGTTGCTGAAGTTGCAGAATTGCTCAAATTGAATTTTTCAGACTGGATTTTGATCAGATTTAGGGGAAAATTGGCTGGAATAACAAGTCTATTTGATGGCCCGTTATCCCACACTGCATTCTTTTCATTTGCTGGGTGTTTAGTGTGTTTCTTTGAATAGATTGTGTTTAGTGTTTTCTTTGAATAAACTGTGTTTTGTGTTTTCTTTGAATAGACTGCATACGTTCATGGAGACATATAAGTATTGGTTTTCCTTCACTAGACTGCATACATTCATGGGGCCATATAAGTATAATTTAACCTGCTTTGATACCTTGTGGTAAGTTGAGGATCACATCATTAATTTCCAGCCAATTTAGTAGACTTAATTAGATATACAATGGATGAGGATATATGAGATTTGTTATTGTATCTCTCACATATTACAACACTCACCTTATATAATTGATATTATCACAAATCTATTATGGTGGTTTAACAACCGAACATCTGCAATAATAGGAAGTCACATTTTGGTTGCATGTCATTAATATTAATCATAATATAATTGGATAATACAAGTCTTTAAGTGGTACAAACTACAAACCAACAATCAAATGTTGAATATAGTTGTTTGCTCCAACAACATCACTGATAGTGAGACTTAATACTAGAGTAGTGCAATCTTCACATTCAATATCTCTTTTCATGAAAACTATGTGATTTTTTTTGTTTTTTGTTTTTTTTGCGCTCTTTTGGAGAAAACTATCAATAGATGGTGAAGGCATGGTAGGTTATTGATACAGTTTGGAATATAGCATGTAATAGACATAGTTAGATTGGTAGCTACACTTGATTAGGCTTCACTCAGCTGAGTAGTCTTGTTTATGAGGATTATGATGCAATTGTTTTTCCATGCCTATGTAGACCACTGTAATTGGACCATCATCAAGATTGCAGGGTCAGAGTCCACTTAGGCCCAAGCCCATTGATTCTTAATAGTTTCCTTGCAAAAATGAGTTTACTTCTCATAGCGGTTAGGTGAGATACAGTTTGTGAATACTTGTTTTTGTGCTTCTACTTTGAAATATTCTCTTTGTTTAAAACAACTTGCAAGCAATGACATTTTCAGGATAGATATTCTAATTTGGTACAATTTTTTGTAATTTGATTTTTTTGTAGGCACTCTTCTAGGGTATTGTATTGAACTTGCATCAAGGAGTTTTGGGGCTAGGTTTAAAGTCACACTTATTGGGTTGAAGGCTTCTTTTTTTGCAGACAATCACATCTAATTTTTTCTGGTTACTAGTTCGTATGCTTTGTCTTTTAGTTTTAATGTATGGTTGTCACAAGATAATTTACTTTGATAATGCCCAAACAAGTGTTGGTTAGCAGCTTTATAAATCTGGTAACCTGCACACAAGTTGTTGAGAAGCAAATTTGTCGACTTGATACATTCCAGTACATTTTCTTTGGTGGGTTTAATAAAATGGTCTTTTCTTGCATAGATATATGCCCATCAACAGTACAGATGTTTTTGGTGGTCTACTATATGCAGTTCCATGCTAGTTACCAGTGAAATTAGTCAGAGTAGGTAGGATACAAACTAAACGTTACTATTCAAGGATTAATTAATTAGGTTCCTATGCTAAGTATTTTGCATTAAAAGTTACTAATTTTTACTGTGTTTTGTTCTGACTAGTATATATTTTAGATAGTGTATGAACTAAAGGTTACTATTCAAGGATTAATTAATTAGTTTTATATGCGAGTATTTTGCATTAAAAGTTACTAATTTTTACTGTGTTTTGTTATGACTGGTATATTTTAGAATAAATTTAGACACTTGGCCGATAGACTAGAAACAAAGAGATTTTGTTTCAAGAGTTTGTCATTTCTAGAGTCTTGAAAATACACCACAGAATGTTACAATATTGGGTAGTAATTTACCGTATCGACTGCATGAGCCAATGTTCCCTGGTATGCTTCTTGCTTGAGTGAAAGTTATGTCACTGTTTCCAATGTGGCGATTGTTTTTAAATAGTGCAGTACTAATTTATGTTGATTATATGAAGTCTTCGAATACTTTGCAATTTTATTGTAGAAAGTCTGAATATGGTAGAAAATTTCACTGTTGTGTGTATATGTCATGTTCACAATGGTACACAATATTTATATATTTTATTGTTAAAAGCCTGATTAGACTCGAAAATGTCACAGTTCTGTGTACCTGTCAAGGTACATACATACTGACCCCACATAAATACTTCGTGATTTATGCAAAATGTTGACAGGTACATACATACTAACCCCACATAAATACTTCTTGATATATGCAAAATGATTATCCATGATATTTTTGCAGTGATAAAAGTATTCAAGTAGGCAAGTACATTATTATGCAATGGATGACTGTATATAGTTTACTAGGATATATTTTTGTTAACCATATCATATACAAAAAAAAGCAGTGTTGTAGTTAGTGTATAGTTCCGTGGATAAGAACAATATGCAATAGCATGTTGGTATATTGAACTTTCCCTGTAGGGGATATTTTTAACTCGTAGGATGTTAAAAATAATCTGGTACATATTGACCCCGCATAAATACTTCGTGATTTATGCAAAATGTTAGCAGGTACATATATACTGACCCCGCATAAATACTTGATATATGCAAAATGATTATCCAAAATATTTTTGTAGCGATAAAAGTATTCTAGTAGGAAAGTAGATTATTAGGAAGTAGATGACAATGTGTATAGTTTACGAGGATATATTTTTGTTAACCATAGCATATACAAAAAAAATGCAGTGTTGCAGTTTGAATGCCAATATTTTGTACCTGTTGGTATGTTTTGAAATATCTTAAACCTTGTATTTTGTAGTTTGCAGCAGGAGTTTGTGGTAGGTATTTTATTTATTGTGGTCAAGCCATGAATCTTTTGGTTGATCAAGGATTTTAATTATTCAAAACAAGTTCATTTCTGAAAGTGACATTTGATTCCCCACCAAAGATATATCTTTTAATAATGTTGGGTTTAGCCAGCTCATACCTAGTGTTTCCCTGCTCTTGGGAGCTTTGGAGTGGGTATGAAACATTCCTAAATGTATAGGTACGACGGTGGGTACATGGAAATGTTTAGGGAGATTTTACGGCAGGTTTGACCTATTCCGAGTTGGCATTTTGTGGTTTAGGTATCTCTTTCAATCATCCAGCATGTCATCTCTTTATATAGTTTCCCTATCAGTTCAATGATTCTTCCCATTGTTTCACAGTTTCCTTGTGATTTCCATTACATGAGTTTGATTAAACAAGCCACTGCAAATCGGAGGCTTAATAATCTATGTGATGATTGATTTTTGTTATTCATCTTTCCAACTATAGAGACTAATATTTGTTGTCAACTATAGATTTTAACTTATTTATATGTGTTGGTTTGATGGGATAAATGGGAGATATGGATGAGCAACCCATGAAGGAGGGGGAGGAATACCTGGGGTATTTGCTGGAAAGAAAAAATGAGCAGAGCAGGCTAATTGTTGGGTACAGAACCTCCATTTGAGATGTCCCCACCCACTTTATAACAAATAAATTTCTAGGGGTATGATTCAAATGCACAGTACTTTGAAGCATGAAGTGAGTTGTTTTTTGGAGTGCTTTATCTTGAGGTCTCCAGGTACCTTGGCCCACATAGAACTTGGTTGGACAGATTCCTGCTGTCAAACTAAATAGTGGACTAATCGTTGGGTATTGAACCTCCATTTGAGATGTCCCCATCCACTTTATAATAAATAAATTTCTAGGGGTATGATTCAAATGCACAAAAATTTGAAGCATAGAGCGAATTGTTTTTGGGAGTGCTTTATTTTGAGATCTCGAGGTCCCTGAGTCCACATCAAACTTGGCCAGACAGGTCCATGCTTTCAAACTAAGGGCCTGATCTGGGAAACCTTCTAAGAAGAATGTGAAATTTCAGTTTTTCATTAATTTCCCAGGCACACAAAATTTCAACACCATATTCTTTTGTAAGGTTTGAAGTTACTAGAGATAAAAACTTAAAATTCAATCTATCAAAGTTGATAGGAATATACATTGATGAGATTAGATTATTCACACTCTTTTCCCAATATCATAGCATTTAAGTAAATAGAACTATGTTGGAACACGATGTAACAAAACCAGCAAATAAAGAAAGAGAACATTGTCAACTATATGTTCAAAACATTGAATTTCTTCCACATCAATTACTAAAATTTTGTGCTCAATAAACTATTCATTATAGCAGGCAAGGAAGAAAATGCATTGTTGCAACAACAACATGGTCACAATGGTTAAGCATTTCAGTGTTTTATTTACCTTGAAATAAGTTCATTGCCATGATAGTGCTCCACATTCTGCATTTAGACATATGCTGCTCTTAAATCATTTTCCATGTCCATTTACATACAACTTTTGTTTCAACTTATGACTTATGGCAAATGCATTTCTAGTCTACATCTTCATGACTATAGGTTATTCTCAAATGATGTCAAAAGGTTGGATTGAAATTCCAAAAATGACATAAAAATCATCGATCAATGTTTCCTCTTCGTGACTATAGGTTAGATAATATAGTAGCTCATATGTATTTTCTCTTCTATTAGGGTTATGCAATTTTGTAATGTTTATGACAAAATTACTATTGAATGTCACCACATTGAAATATGATAGTTACAAGTTGAGAACCAATGTAATATGAAATAATCAGTAGTAATAATTGATGTTATCAAGTGAAGCATAAAATATACACTCACACTATTACAAACAATGGACTTTTACATTCATACTTATTTTAGCAGCATTCTACAACAATATGTTTGTGAAGTATTTGATAAAAAAACCTTGACCCAATCATAGTAAGGCCATGTAAAAACCTTAATTCGAATTAGGAACACACACTATAGGATTATGATAGTCATTGACAAAATAGGTGAACAAGTTTTAAATATGAATACATTTTATTATTATTAATATACAGTATCCCGTCAGTTATCCGACGTTCAATGCCTAGTAGCTATTGTCGGATTTCATGTCAATTCGACGAAGTTGTTGTGGCTCCGACGGTATATTGTCATCTCATTTTCGACATCCTGGGGCCCTTTTCCGACAACATTGTCGTAGGAAATATGACGGCCTTGCCGTAGGAAATCCAACGGCCTTGCCAAGAGCATAGGCCTTGACAAGAGCATAGGCCTGTTTCTCCATTGTGGTATACTTCAACTCTGAATTTTGTAAGGCTCTACTCATAAAGGCTATAGGTTTCTCTTGTCCCTCCTTATTCTTTTGAAGCAAAACACCGGCAATGGTGTCTTCTGAGGCAAAGGAAAATATCTGGAAATATTTGGAATAATCTAGACTAATCAAGACCGGGGACATGGATATGGCATTTTTGATAGACCTGAATGCAACTTTCCCTTCATCCATCCACTCAAACTTAGCATCTTTCTTTATAAATTTTGTAGAGGTTTCATTAATTCTGCTAAGTTTGGGATGAATCTTCTTATGAAATTGATTTGACCATTAAAGGACTAGAGAGCTTTTAGATTATGAGGCAAGGGGACTTTCTTAATGGCTTCAACTCTCTCAGGATCAACCTTGACACCATCCTTAGAAATGATGTGCCCCAACAACTTGCCTTCATCAATTCCAAAGATTGACTTGGCGGGATTCAAGGAAATACCATATTTCTGACATCTTGTAAAAACCTGCCTAAGATTACTTATGTGGTCAGATCTTTCCTTTGAAAAAACAGTTAAGTCATCCTGATATATTTCGATTATTTTGCCTATAAGTTATTTGAAGGCAAAATCCATGGCTCTTTGGAAGGTGGCATCGGCATTCAATAAACCAAAAGGCATTCTTGGAAATTTATAGGTACCCCAAGGTGTGGTGAATGTAGTCTTATGTTGATCCTCCTTATTTACCAACACCTGGTTATAACCGGAAAATCAATCCAACATGGACATCATTCCTGATCCTGTTACTCTTTGAAGTAATGTTTCCATGTCGGGTAATGGGTAATTATCTTTGAGGCATGATGTATTCAGATTTCTAAAATATATACATATTCTAATTGACCCATTCTTTTTTCTGACAACAACTAAGTTGGAGCACCAAGATGAATGTCTTGTAGGTGCTATAATCCCTGCCGCTAACATATTCTGAAGTTCCTTTTGCACAATGGGGGCCAACTTAGGATTTATTCTCCTAAGTTTTTGTCGGAAAGGTTTGACCTCCTTAGATTCTTCTGTGAGGGGAATGGTGTGTTGAAACACATCCTCCCTATAGGCTTTAAGCTCATCATAACTAAAGGCCAACACATCTCTATACTCTTTGATTAAGTTGATCAAATTGTTCCTTTCCTTTTCCGAAGTACCCTTTCCAATTTTTATTAACTTGGGATCCTTGTCAATTCCTATGTTTATTTCCATATAATTCCCAATTTTTATTTCTTCTTTTTGTTTTTTATGATGATCCTGTCGATCAAAAAGATTCTCGAAATCTATAAGGCTACTCGGGATGTGATTCCTTTCATTATCCTCGCACTCCTGATACTCTCTACCTTCTTGCTGATAACTGATCTTGCAACCTTCAAACTCTTGTAGATTATGGATCAATCTCAAGAGTTGCTCATCATCTTTGAACACCTGCCAATGGTCTATATTATCTGGTATTGAAGGTCTGAAATTAATTTCCATCTTTCCATTCCCATTAATCATTTCATCCGATGGCTGGAGGGTGGATGCTGCTACTGCCAATTTATCTGCTAACCCATTCATTTCCCTATGGAGCTTTTGAATGTTAAGTGCATCGAACCATTCCATAGTGTCCCATGTGGCATTTCTATACTTTCTTAGTCTGTCATTTTTGCATTGATATTGATTCTTAATTTGGAGGACAACTAGATCTGAATCACCCTTTATGTTCAACATCTTTATCCCCATATCTTTAGCAGTTTCTAACCCTAGGAGCAATGCCTCATACTCAGCTACATTGTTTGATGCTTCAAACTATAACCTGAACGCAAAATTGTAGATTTTATCTGAAGGAGAGATGATCACGATGCCTGCACCCTTTCCGGTTTTGGAATAAGCCCCATCAAAGTACATTTGCCAAAATTCATCGATATTTTCATTTTTAATGTTTTCCTTAATAGGGGCCATGAAATTTGACAAAATAACATAGTTTCCAAAGTTATCAGTGAAATGAACAAATTCTTTTCTGGGCTTCTTAGGGTTTTCTACATGTCATTTCCTCATCTTTTCTCTATGGAGAATCACCCTAGTGTTCTCTGATGCAGGTATAGTAGCATATGTCCAATCCATTTGAATGTGCCCACCAAGAGTTGCGGCCCATTTTCTGGATAACAAAATACCCCAATTATCTGGAACATCTATCACCACCACATCCATCGACATGTCGATATCAAGATACTTAGCCAACTTAACCTGTAAATTTAAGATTATCCCTACCACTTCAACTTCTATTGCATCCATGGCACAAACATTGTGGTAGGATCGGGTGACCTTTAGATTTAGCTACTCCATTACTTTTCTTGTCATGACATTTGATGAAGCACCTGAATCTAACATGTAGTTATAAAGGAGAAGTTTATCAACTAAGAGGGAGACATAAAAAGGCGGGTGGTCTTCTCTTCTCGGATCAACACTGTTGAGGACTATAGGCATATCTATAGGTTCAATATGTTCAGCTTCAAATATAGCATTGTTATTAGGAAGAGGATCCTCTTTGATAATATTATGAGCTTTACTTTGACTATCCTCTAAGGCTTTCAACAACTTTTCTTTTTGACCAAGAATTTTAAGGACATCAGTTGCATAAACATGAATCTTAGCACTACTTATCCATTCTCCCATATCAATATTTGATTCAGGGACAATAGGAGGATCTGGGAGGGGAGGAGCAGTTACCTTTGGCTTGTACTGTTTAGACAGTTATGGCTTCTCTCTTCTTTGATACATTGCTCCCTTGAACCTAGCCTCCTTCATTTCCTTAATTGCTTCCGGAGAAGGCATTACACCGTAAAAGTTGGAAAGGAGATCCTTCTTGTAACCGTAATCTGTGGCCTGCTGCCAATGCTAGTTTGATAAAGGATAGGTTCGGCCTACCATGTACACATGATCAGACTCGCCTGATGTTGTTTCTTGATTACTGATCTCGACCATTCCATGTTCTATAACTTGGTTTGCTATATAGGAAGTGCTTTCCTGGTAGAATTGATCACAAGGTCTACACCATGGAATGACTTCTTCTACCAGGTTAGTTGAGTCTAACTGGTTTGGAATCCTAGGTTCTTGTTGAGGAGCCTTCTTTTGATACACTTGATTCTATTTAGGCTGGAAATTCCTAGGTCCATTATTTCTTTCCATTGTGATTATTCTGTTCTGAATATTATTCAATTGTACAAATTGACTTGCCATGAGTTGGTTCTGACTAGTAACCATTTTTTCTATCAGGCTAGTCACCTTTTCCATGGGGTCTTTAGAGGTTGCCTTTTCCTCTAATTCAACGGCTTTTCCCTTCTCTTTGTTGTATGAAGTGTTTCCCCTAGTGTAACCTGGAATGTTGGATTTGCCTGAAGATTGCATATTCTTTTGTATTTTCTCAGCCAAATCCTAAGTAGTTTTTAGATCGGTCGGATCTTTGTCCCTTAACTGGTACCTCAAATCACCAGTGAAAGCCTCGATGTAAGATATGAGGATGGAGGCATCCCTTGGCTTGATTTCTCTAGGGAGGTCCGCAACCACACGCCTGAACTTAGTATTAAATTCATCAATGGTTTCATTTTCCATCTTCTTTATATTATGAAGGGCTGCAAGCAGATGTCTTGGTTCTTTCTTTTCCCCCCATTTCTTCTTAAAACCCTCTAGGAATTCACTAAGAGTTTTATATGAATCATCACCAAGGTCGGCGTACCACTCCGTAGCATCATCCTCTAAGGATAAAGCAAAGAGCTTCATTTTGACATCTTCATGGTTAGAGGCAGCATTATTTCAGTAACTGACCAGGTGCTTTTCAAACTTTTGGAGGTGAGTCTTGGCAATGATGGCATTATTTCCCTCGAATATGGGGAGCTTCTTGATAGCATCATTCAAAATGTCATGAGGAGCACCTGCTATCTGAGAAAAGTCAAGGGGTTTGTAAAATTCTGTCATTTCTTGAGATTGGAAGGTATGGCTCTCTACAAATATGTGATGGATATTTGAGAGGGATTGGTCTCCTAAATTTTCAAGGTTTCTACGAGAAGTCTTCCTATTCAATCTTTCCATAATAAACATTTCGGGATCAGGGAGAGGATTGAATAATTGTCGGCGGTTTCTTCGGGTAGAAATTCTTGAAGGGATGTTAGACAGTGGAGTCGCCAGATGGATCAAGTTTTAATTTTTATGTTTTAAAAAGACTAGATCAATCAAAAGTTTCTATCTTTTTAGTTGTTTAGAAAAAAGTTAAGCTAAGTCATACTCAGGAATAAAAATATTTATCCTCGGCAACGACGCCAAAAAATGTTGCCGCCTTTCACGCACCTGGGTCACGTGGCAGAAATCTTCAAGCCACTCGGTGTGTCCTTGGGGGCAAGTCTTGAGTCAAGGCTGTCACCTTCTTCTTGATTCCTCTGTTTAGGCTCAACTCCTAATGAAGCCAAGGGGGGTAGACCCTATTAAGTTACTAAGGATAATTACTTAGTGTGGTGATGTTAAACTGAATGAATTACCTAGGATTTTAAAATTTAACTATAGACAATAAAAGATGACAAGATACAAAAATGAACACATGAAAGCACAATGCTGAGACACAATATATATATAAAGCAAGAAAATAACCAATGCCTTAGAATGGAGTCAAAAAATAGAATCAATGTACTTGCATGTTCTTGGAGTGAATGTTTTACGATTGCCTCTTGGTATGTTTTAAGTTAAATTTGAAGTGTGAGTTGATTAAAATTAGGCAAAGGGGTGGACTCCAGATATACCCGAGAGTACTTGGAGTATGTCCAAAACTAAACCTTCACGGCTACCCGCAAGGAATATGTGGGCTGAAATGGAGTCTCTGGGGCTATTGTTCATAACGCACCCATTAGGGTGTGATAGAGATTGGCACCTCGAGGTCACTTTTCAGAAGTTCCTGCTTCCTTTGGGTATTTTTCCACCGTGATGGTTTGATCTAGGTGTTGGATTTTCACCTGTTGGTTTGTTAATTTGGGAGAGTGAGTCATAATTATACTAGTCACTCAAGTGGTTTTGATATAGCTTGACTAATCGGACAAACCGTATCCAAGTGCAGAGCATACACACCGGAGTCTTGTCAATTTTAGTAAATTTTTCAATGGGTGTTCTTGTTTAAAAGAAAACCCTCCAGGAACCTCTTTCGATCCAAGTGGATCTCAATCGAGGAATTGAGGAGGGGTTAATTTTATAATAGCTGAAAAACAAATGACAGAAAAGGAAATAGATACACAATTTCAGTTTTCTAATTAGTCCTACCATGAATCTCTTTCCCCTTTCGGGTTAATCGGGAAGTTGTGGGGTAAGTATTGAGATTACTTGGAAATATCAAATATGGAATATGAAACTAATAATGAATTAAAGTATACTACCCTAAATATTAGAGCTATGCTATATTTTAAAAAATATGAACGAAAAAGCGAAAAAGGGACACGGACGCAAATCCCCCCAGGGGGGATGGGGAATGGGCTTGAAAGAGCCTATTCAAAAATTATTTTTATTAAAAGTGGTTAAAATATCAGATAACTGATATAATTCCTCTTGATCCTTATATGGAGTGAAATCAAGAGCTTACAAAGTGCGAAAATTAAAGGTTTTAGTCAAATGGGAGACCCCTAGGGGGATTTGAATGCTCGTGAGGCCACTTCCGAACAGAAGATTCCTTTATTTTCTGTCAAACCTGATAAAAAACAGCAAGCATATTAGACTGAAATATTCCCAAAAGCACTCTGAAAGTACCTTTGGTTCAGCTCACTTTTAACCAAAAAAAGGGTAAGTTGAAAACTAGTTAAAAGGGGAAAACAAGAACCAAGGAAAGCAGGCTTTCCTTGGGATCTTGGATTGCCTTTTGGGAAGCCAATAAGATGTGCAATTTTATTGCATAATATGAAATTTTAACTTACAGCAAACGAAACTACCTTAACAGCAAGCTACGGATTTTCATTAAAATGCTTGCGAAAATATGGTAATTTCAGCTAGATCTCTTAAAATGTAACTTTATATGCAAAACAAAACTAAGATACATACTTAGGAAGGGATATTACTAACTAGATATATGTGTAATTTTCTTAATGAGACATATCTGAGCAATAAGAAACCTTAATAGTAACCAGTTTGAAGAAAATTTAAGATTTTTAAAGGAGGAAAAGGGGAAGAGAAGTGCTTATTGTTGAAGCAGATCTGCAAATGAAACTTGGTAGTGAAGCACCGAGGGGCACGATATTAGAAATATCTGTTGGAAACCAATGGAATGAAACCTGAACCATAGATCTTCCAGACACGGCAAACCTGTAACCTACACAACAAATCCTGCAAACAGAACCATTAAATCTAAAGATACATATGAGAAGTAGATGATACAGCATGCAAATAATCTTATTTAGCATACAGGTATTAGCTCATTGAAACATATGCAGAAAAATAGAAGTAAGTAAGCTTACTTACATTGATCTATCCCTATGATTTCAATAACCATTCAGGCAAACAACAGTTAAGTGCAGAAAATAAAAAAATAGCAGTTTCACCTCGAATGCAGCATGATGACGATAATCCACACATGAAAGGTACTCCACAATTGAGCCTCCAAAGCTTCTCTTTATTTCAACAATGATGATCAATACACAATTACAATGGCAAGCCCTTCAATCCAGATCTAACTAGCTTGGAAGAGGGAGCCTCAGCCAGGATATATACAAAAACTAAGACATCTAGCCCAGGGGGGGTGCAATTCCTCATGGAATTAGATGAAATCAGTTGATGGAGAGTCCATCAATGCAAAACTGAAGCTAAACTGAGCCTACTTGTCAACCGGGGGCTTGATTGAGCTGACACATCAACCCATACACTAACACATCAGTCCACAGAGCATCTAGGAAGTCCACACATGTGGAGGAGAGAGAGAGGGCACAATTCCCCATGAAGACAGCTGAAGATCAACTCTGGATCTGATTTGATCACCTCCTTCAGTCAAGGATTTGTCAGATCCAGTCAATCTGCTTTAGATCTGACTGATCTCAATCAAATCGGCTGAGAATCCACTGATTTATGATTTTGGATTTGCTCCATTATTCATCAATTTATTAATTAAAATAATCAATAATTGATTTTTGGGGCTTTCTGACCTGAGTGATGGAAAATCACTCAAAACTAGGAAATAGTGGGTCCATGGGTTTACATGGTGCTCTTAGCTTGAAAATGAGCACCTACATGACTGAAACTGATTATTTGGCCCACTTTTATTACAAAATCAATTTTTCCAATTAAACTATTAAAAAATAGCCTAAGTTTTGGAAAAATTAAATTTTTAATAAAAAACACTGAAAATTTGAAAAATTGGAAAACACCTAGGGGGACTTAGACATGTTCATATGACTCGACCATGATGTCTAGCATGCTTATACATTGACACATAGACTCTAATAACCTCAATAGGCCTAAATGCCAAGCCGACCACCCCAACTTTGGAGGTATGGAGTGAAAAACTCAGAAATTATCGGTCATTTATTCAACAACCAATAATAACCAAGGGAAAAAACACCCTGGGCTGATCGGATTGACAAATAAAGTCTAAGAGACCAAGTCTTTTACAGACACTATCATGCTAGAACATTTATTACAATTACCCCATGGGGTATGAAGATGTGATATAGTACAACAAGCACTTCCCAGAAGTACTTCCAAAGGTCTTCTGAAGTCCGAACAAGTTAACCCTGTCCGGTTCACTAGGCTCACTTGATAAAAAACCACTAAGTACAACTTAGGTGGTAACAAGAAGCCTGATAAACCCAATCATATATTGGCTTGGATGAGTAGCCTGACAAACCCAATGGTGTGTTGGATTGGTTGTGTCTTGATGTGCATTTGGCCATGTGTGATCCTTGGATGGACAACCTGGTAAACCCAACTGTTAGTTGGCTTGGCTGAGTAGCCTGATAAACCCAGCGGTGTGATGGCTTGGTTGAGTAGCCTCATAAACCCATATGTTAGTTGGACTGGATGGTCCTCAATGTGAATGTTGTCTTGATTGCATGCAGCATGATAAACCCAATCGTGTATTGGATTGGCTGGACAGTCTGATAAATCCAACTATAGGTTGTCTTGATTGTGTTTGATATGTTCTAGCTATGTGCGAGCATGTTGTTCCCTAGTTCTTGGTGGAAATCATGCCCAACTCGGGGGTGGAAGTTGTGTTGAGAGATTGATGAACACAACTGGCCTATGGTTGGGTGGAACCCTGTAGCGACATAGTTAGTTTTAGGACAACTTCATATTTAAGATAAGAATTATCTATTGTATTATTTCTGCAATGTATTTGCTTCTGAATGTACTGATTATGTTGAATGCTTATTAAATATTTAAGTAGAGTTTACTATTGTTAAATGTCACTGCATTTTGCATCTGTATATGCCTTATTTTTTTTTCATTGCATTTTTCTTATGATCATGGAAGCTAGAAGCCTGGTTATAGAGTAAGAATGCATATGACTTAAGCATTTCCGCACCCCTCCACCAGAGGAAGGCAGAAGGCTGGAGGTGGAAAGAGAAAAATTAATAAGGCAAAATGTTGGTTTTCCACACCCTGGAATCTGGTTGTGGAAGGCAGAGCACAGAAGTAGAAAAATGCCAAAAGATTCTAAGGAAAAATGTGTTTTTTCGCATCCTGGAATCTGCTCCAGAAGGAGGAAGGTGGGAGGAAGAAGTCGGAAAGAAGAAAAAGAAGTGTGGAAAAATTTTGGTTTTCTGCGATCCGAAGTCTGCAATGGAATGCGGAATGCAGAAGGTGGAACGTGGTTAAATGATTCCATCATATTTTTAAGTTTTTGATTCCTGATGTATGCATCGAAAGGAAGAATGCTGAAGGAGAAACATGGTTAAATGATTCCGTCATATTTTAAAGTTTTCGATTCCCGAAGTCTATAGCGGAAGGTGGAAGGAGGAATGTAGTTAAATGACTCCATCATATTTTAAGTTCCACTACCTGGAGCATGTGGAAGAAAGCGAGAAGTGGAAAGTGGAATGACAGAAAATCACAGTGGCATTTTGCAGAGTTCTGTCCTCCACAAGTTGCATTGCGGAAGGCAGAAGGTGGAAGGAGGAAGGAGGAAGGCAAAAAAAGTTAGGTTCAATGCGGAAATGACTTTTCTAGATACATAATGGATATGTGAACTACAGAATGATTGTTATAGTGGTTTTTAAGCCTAAGAATGAATGTTAGAGGATGAACATGAACCATGACTGTGTTTTAAGAGAAAGAAATAATAAATTTTGAATTATTATGCATATCAGTCAGGTGTATAGGCGTGTGGTTACATGTACAGTGTGGTATCAGAACAAGTAGTGAAGTCATGTTCCTCCCTTATATGCTGATCTAGAGGGGAGGGGACATGACAATGTGGTATTGGAGCTATTGGTTTCAACATTAGGCCTAGATGGGCCAAGTGAATAGTTTTTAGAGCTATTGGTTTCAACATTGGTCCCAGATGGTCCAAGTGAATAGTTTTCAGAGCTATTGGTTTCAACATTGGGCCTAGATGGGCCAAGTGAATAGTTTTTAGAGCTATTGGTTTCAAAATTGGTACTAAATGGGATAAGTTGAATATTTTTCCAGATAGAAAACTGCAATGAACAGTTGATAAGTGGTTTTTAAATTATGATATTGTCACACGGCTAACAATGGTGTTATTAACACATTTTGTAGGGTCATAGTACCATTTGAAAAAGTTGGTTTTGGTTTGACCATGAGAATCAACAGCATGAATGATGCACAGGATCCATATGAGCTTGAGGAAGATGCTATTGGAGAAAACATTCGAGTTGAGAATGCTAAAACATAATCCAATGGAAGAAGATATCAAGAAACTCCCCCAGATATTGTAGCCACCATGAGAAGCCTAAGGGTGGAGTTGCAAAGCTACAGAGAAGATAATGAAATAATGATTAAAGATCAGGAAGAGAAGAATCAGCTGAATTAAACCATACTACATATTTTGACAGACATCCAAAGGCAGATAAACTCTGGGCATGAGGCATTAAATATAGAAGGAAGTAGGAGTAGTGCCAGAAGAAGAAAAATGTCTTCTAGTGGATCATCTGACTTTGAAGGATCCACTGGGGGTTCAAGCTCTTCATCTCATAGGAATAAGAGGAAGATGCATTACCAGAACAGTTCACATGATGAATTTAAGAAGGCAATGCCTCCTACCTTTAATGGTGAGGTAACATCCATTCATGAAGCTGAAGCTTGGCTTCTTGGGATGAAAAAGTATTTCCAAGTCCAAGACTACTTAGGAAATATGAAGGAAAGGGTATCCATCTTCAACTTGAATGGAAAACCATCCATATGGTGGGAGTACCTCAGGAAAGTGAAGAATATTAATGAAAAAAAGATCGTGTGGAAGTAGTTCAAGAAGTATTTCAAGCAGAAGTACCTCTCTGACAGGTACTATGATGACAAGATTAAAGAGTTCCATGACCTGAAATTGGGACAACTGACCATGAAAGAATATGCAAACAAATTATTGGAATTGTTGAGGCATGTCAGGTATATCAGAGATGATAACGTGAAAATTCAGCATTTTATAAGTGGATTACCTCATCCATAGAAAGACAGGATTGAGTTTGATGAACCTAGAACTCTAGAAGAGGCTATAAGGAAGGCCAAGTATTGCTATGATAAAAAAAAAATCAAACATGATTCCCATAAGGCATGGAAGGACAAGAAGAATGAGAAGTTTGACCAAAGAAAGAAAGGTTGCAAACCCTCTCACTTTTGAAATCATCAAAGGCAGCCACCACAAGGTGTGACTAAGCCAGCCAGAGTGATGGGAGATAGTCCAAGAGATCCAAAGGATCCAAGAGAACCACTCCAATGTTGGGAATGTAGAGGATATCATATGCACGAGAACTATCCGCATGAGAATGGGTTGTAAGGAAATATTACAACATCCAAGGACCTGAAATGATGGGTCAAGTAGCAAGGACCGTCCCTAAAATTTATGCATCCCTAGCGGATTACTATGAAGATCATCAATCAATTGTGGTTGAAGTTTAAGGTGGAACCCGAGGGAGAGTTCCAAACCAATACATTGCACATCCTTGAAAAGAAGGTCACAGTGCTTTAGAATCGATTCATTGGATAGGTAAAGGTGCAGTGGAAGCACTACAGTCTCGATGAGGATACATGGGAGCTGGACGATGCCATGCGATTGGCACATCCATTTTTGTTCAATTTTGCAGAGCACTAAAGATAGTACTAACGTAAGGGGGAGGGGAATGTAACACCTCGGTTTTGACCCCATGGTGTTAAAATTGTACATGATGTAAATATTGTATTAAATAATGGCAAAGAGCTCAAGTGCAAGGCCCTTCCATTGATTTGGTGTTTTTTGTATCAACGATC
Source organism: Pseudotsuga menziesii (assembly GCA_001517045.1). Lineage (NCBI taxonomy): Eukaryota > Viridiplantae > Streptophyta > Pinopsida > Pinales > Pinaceae > Pseudotsuga > Pseudotsuga menziesii. Next base: position 176,433 of record LPNX010352620.1, on the reverse strand, counting down.
AAGATCGATGCCGATTGTTATAGTGCTAAGTCAGGCACTATATATTTTGAAGATATCATGTAAATATGCAATTTAATAAAATACCACAAATAGCTATGCACTGCAACATAATATATTGGGGAATGATTTCACAAGGAATTGGGTGGGTAAATATTCAAACCTCTAATCCATAGGGTTAATCCATATGTCAATGGGAGAACTCGTAAACCCTCAACTACCTTTTTGTCCTTTGCACTCAATCATTCAATTCTTCTTCTATAAGTTGGTTGAGGCAATTAATGCCTTGGGAAGGGAGAGGCATCGTAGTCGATGTCGTGCATGGAAAAGCCTGCAGTCTCTGGGAACCCGTATTCTTGTTTATGGGGTGAGTAATCACCCAAGAAATGTGTGCCCGAGTCATTTATTCCTTATTCCTCAGTCGCGAGAAGGTTTAAGGGGGGGGGGGTTCATTGTTCATTGTTCATTTTTCATTGTTGTTCTTTAGTATTCGTTCTCCTCCTTCACGCAGAGGATTACTCCATCGTCGATTCATTTGATCCCTATCCTTAGCTGGGAACCCTGGTTGTTGTGTTACCGTGTTTCTCTGTGTTACAGAGTAGAACCCTATTTTTTTGTGTTACCTTGTGGTTTGTTGTTATGTGTTCCCTGGTTTGGGTCTGAATTGTATGCAAGACTTAGGAGTGGAAGAGACATTGAATTGGATTGATAAACCTAGTGAAGAGAGGAACCTCACAAAAAGATAAGAGTGGTTGGTGAATGTTCTATGCACATCTTGAAGAGCACTAGAAGGGAAGGTATAACCCGAGGGATTGTGTAGTAGAGAAGGGGATACTTCCTTGTGTTGGGTGTGTAGGTATTGTGGATGCCAGGCCAGATAGATCTTGTGGAGGTGTCCCTAGCTCTGTGAATGAGCCACTAGCTTAGCCATTTTACCTTTCCATTGCCTTATCAAACTAATAAACCCAAACATAGATTGGCTTGGCTAACAGCCTGATAAAACTAATGGTATATTGGCTTGGCTAGGAGGCCTGATAAACCAAATCGTATATTGGCTTGGCTGAGAAGCCTGATAAACCCAATGGTGTGTTGTCTTTGCTATGTCTTGATGTGCATTTTTCCATGTGTCACTAGTACAAGTGATCAATTTTTCCACGGCAAAAACGTGGCAATATCCATGGATAAGTGTGGATATCGCCACGTCTAAGTGTTTTTTTTCCCGTGGAACTTATTTCGTCGCAATAGCGACGACCCGTTAATTGCGTGGCAAGAGCGACGGAAATACGTTGCAATTGCGACGGCCCTTCCTAGATTGAAAAATCCCAACCCCAATACCTGACGTCGCTATATCGACGAACATACGTCGCTGTATCGACGGAACGACGTTGCTATATCGACGACAAGACGTCGCAAAGTTCCACGGCAAGCCGTCGATATAGCGACAATATCTGTAGTTTTAAAAAAAAATATGGTCATAACCTATTGATGCTGACAGTCAAAGGTAAGTTTCAGAAGCTCCAGAGCCCACCTTTCTGGATTCACAATGCTCCATGCTGGGTGTCAACGGAGATATTTCTTTAGAATCCTGCATAGAAGATTTACCATCTACAGGTTTCACTAAAGCATCAAATTTAATCCAGTGTACATGGAGTGGGATCCTGCACCTCCAAGCTTCAAGATCTATACGTATCTTGGTCTTGGGTCAGTCAACGATATTTTTTCTGTGTTCATATGTCTCACTGATATGGTCTTAGTTCTGTGTTGCATGGAAACACAGGCTGTCACGAATGATAAAACTCTAGTTATATCCGAGTGTTGTGGATTTTTCTTAAACATTGTAAAGAAGGGCAGTCTTATAAGCACTGTTTTTGGTTTTTTTTATGACAGACTATTTTTGGCCTTTTGATGAGGAAAATATGTGGGAGCCCTATTTTCAGTATGTTCAGAATCTGTTCGCTCCTAAATGTACCTGTAACTCACAGATTTGGGAGTTTTAAAAAATAAAGTAATAAAATCTTCTTTACCAGAAGATACCCCGAGTAAAGGTGCAAATAACATCTTGAAATTTTGCTGAATAGAAATATATTCACATCCAGTGCTGTGACCTTAGGTGAGTAGGAATCAAAAAACCTGTTCCAGTAATTATCAATTACAATTACAGCTTCTCATTGCAATTTAGTAAAGTATGCTGGCAATTCCACTGTGCAAGAAAGCAGAATTAATGTTTCCCCTGCATTTAGAGGTTCAGTTTCTTCTTCTTCTTGTGCTTTTGCTTCCTCTGTCTCTTTAGTTGTTTATTGCTTTTCCATTCCTTTTCAATACCACCGACATGTTTAAGCTTGAATTTTTGGCGGCCACTCCTTTCAATGGCCATTGGTACCCTCTCATTTGCTCCAGTGACAGGTTCTGTTTCTGCGATAGGTTCTATTTCTGCGATATTCAATATACTCAACATCAGTGCCTTTATTGCATTGTAAACCCCCATCAAAAGTACACGAGAACACAAATCCACCTGTTGTCATAATGATAAAAAACCTAGCAGTTATATTATTCAATAACAAGAAGCTCAAAGCAGCCAAATAATAGGAGTTACCCTCAATTGTTAAATAATAGGTTTAAACAGAGACTGAAAACTGGCATCATTGATTCCGTCATCCAAAGGGACATTTACATCATAATACTTCCCTTTCTCACACCCAATGTCTCGAATGTCAATATCAACATACAAAACACGCTTATGATATTTCAAGAGCTCCAGAATGGCCAGTACAATGTCAGATGCCTCACATTTTTTAGCATGATGAAGGCCCCCAACCCAATTAATTGCAATGCGAGAGAGTTTATGATTAAGTTTCACAGCGCCTCCAATGGACTCAGCAACATAAGTTTGACATAATTGGTACAAGATATAAAAAACGAGGCAATCGTCTCTGACATTAAACAGTTTCAACGCATTCATTTGATCCTGTATTGTGTCCGGAGTGACTGCTCAAAGGTACTGGTGTATTCCTTTCCAAAGTATTAAAATTTACAAAAATACATGAATTGGCTCCCAAGTAACAACAATACTCTGACTTGGAATACCCTCTAATAAATCATTTATGCAACAATAGAAACCATGATAGAACCTCATCCATTCACAATCTCCACCCACTCTGAGAATCTCTTTGACATCAAAACATGATTAGAATTCCATTCCATAGAGTGCGTTTTCAAAACAGAGGATTTATTTTTCACATATATCTCCATTTGGGATGAGCATCAACCTCTGTGTTTGCAATGTTTCAATTTTTGACATTAATTTGCAATGAAAATTTAGATGATCAAAACTCTGCATCAAAATAGGAATTGCATGAATTTAAAAGGAATGAGACAAAGCGCAAGTCCCAGGAAAGCTTAGCAGTATAGAATCTAGATACCCATCAAATATGGCTTTTAAGCTAAAGGAAGTCTACTCTTTGTGACACGGCCCCTTAGGACATGTTTCTTAAAGCACTTCCAACAGAAAAAATTAAAAGGAAACGAAAGGATTGATAAGGTACATAGAAGTAGTAGGAAGAAAAAAAAAGGTTTCTCCAATAGATTCAAATAAATGGATAGGAACAGAAACTATAGAAACTCTACAAGTTCCATAAAAAACAAAAACCTCCAGATCATTGACCAATAAGGAAGCTGTGAAATTAAACAACCTGGATATGAGAAGTTAGCAACCTTATCATCTATGGGACTAAAAGTCCTGATGAATGAAGAACAAATGACTAAAGATCCACCAACAGCCATGGCCTCTCTCTAACTAGGACAAGGATAAGGTAAGAGTTTATCCATGTAACAATTGTAATTAATATTTGCTTCAAACAGTAAACATAGAAAATACAGAAACTGTTTTCCTTCTTTGATGTAGTTTTCCAGAATTGATGAAGAGAAGAAGCTTACCAGGAGTTAGGCCTAGGAACAAGTGGTATGTAGAAGTTTCCCAATCTTGTTTGATAAAACATTGCATGGGTGCATCACGTGGTCCAGGCTGTTAAACAAAACCACAACTATGAGTACTTTTATCATGGAGACAATCTCAAAACAACTAGTCTTAGCTTCGATGGTCTAACTACCCATCACTTTTAAAAGAATCACCATATAGGCATCTTGTTATGTATTACCCTCGAGTTTTGTTACTGCATTGACATTTTTCTCAATGAATAAAATAACAATTTACTACCACCAAATCAATTAAACTACCAAACTAACAGTTTGAAACAATTAAAAAATCTAGCATTTTCCTTTGATCCGGAAGCTTGACACATTCTAGATGCTGTACACTCAACTGTTTCAACAATATTGGAAATGTAACCTTTCCACATTGCTCCGGTGTTACATTAGTAGCATCACCTAGTAGGCAAAACCATATGCAAAAATCATCAAAAGGCAAACAGAAAACTTTAAAATAGCATCTGCAACTTATATCTTGAGAGGAAATCTGGTGCTTTGCCATGGAGTCCTAAATTGGGCAGAGACAAGTTGCTTCAAATTGAATACTTCATAAGTTTTAGCAGAATTATGTGCCATAATGTTCATTTTGGCCATACAGGGGAGCTGTCACTGTTGGCAAATATCATTCTAGATATACTCTCTCAGCTTCAAACATTATACAAAGAGCATAGTGTGAAGGAAAGGGGTTGGTTATTCTTAAGGCATAGTGCATGGCTGTCTTTAATTTTATCATTGCTCCAGGCAGGTTTGTGGAAAGTCATTGCTCCAGGAAGGTCTTTAATTTTATCTAATGTTATCTTATCTATCTACATGATTAGGATAGATGCAATGATCAGGCATGAATGTGCATGTCAAGAGCATTTTTATGTATCATTAACCATGTTCATCATGTATGCATCATTGTTATAACATGTATAATATGTTATGCATTATATTAGTATTGTACCATACTTTGAACATTTCTCACCAGTACTTGGCACTAAGGTCAGTTACGTAA
>LPNX010352620.1:118003-167161 GCA_001517045.1 Pseudotsuga menziesii | reverse complement strand
TCTTTGCTTAGTCATGCAAGCCAATGACATGATGTATTTTTCACCTGCAATCTAAATGACACATGAAGTTTAAGGCCATACCTAGATCCTTTACATGATTGGGAAAACTCGACTCTGAGCTAGGGAATAATGCCCATGCCATACAAATGAGTTATAACCATAATCACTGTTCAAAACTTGTCATTTTAGTGAACAGGGTATTCTCATCCAAATTTCTCAGTTCACTGAAAATATTACTGAATATTAGGAATCTATTAAATTACTGTGCACAGTCAACCAGGTTGTAGTCAAATGGTAAATCTAAAAATGGTTTCATTGGGAGAAATAGGTTCAACTGCTCTGCTTATGCTGCTGCAGTTATGTAGCCAAATTGTACCATCTTGTTATACTCCTTAATTGAGCCTTGGCAGTTTGTTCTAAGCATTAGGTGGAGAAAGCCATGTGCAAGTCCTGAATGGTTTTGCATAATAAAAAACCCTTGGATGCAGCATCTAAGCCAAAGGTTTCTGGCCCAAAAGATATTTACCCACCCATGAAAATGATGGTGAACTAAGAAAAGAGCAAGGATGAAGTTAGGGCCTGAGATGGAAACCTGTAAAAGCTCTTCAATAACATCTTCCATTGTTATTATACCCACGATCTCCTCATCCTCTGCAAGTTTTGGAAGTGGTTTATCAACAATTTGAAGAATATCTCCTGATGGTGTGCGAGACCACTGCCTTGACTTTACTGGTCCTTTGTCGTCGTCATATGTGTGACCAGCAGGAAAGCTTTTACCCTTCTGAAATAGCCTTTTATTTGGAAAGGGTTTTGTCCTGGGTGCGCGCTGAACGAAATTCACCAAAAAATTAAATAAAAGTGTGCTTAAACTCTTGGCCGTCGTTGTATCGACGCCTTGACCATTTTACAAGTCAACAAAAGATGGTGCCATCTCTATAGCGACGGTCTGGCGTGGATACAGCGACGAAAGTCGGGGCTTCTTAAAAAAAATTGTAAAAATGCATAATTTACCCTTGATTTTTCCACGAAAGTAAAACTAACGTGGCAAAATTGATCACATGTACTAGCATGTGATCCTTGGTTGGACATCCTGATAAACCCAACTGTTGGCTGGCTTGGCTGAGTAGCCTGATAAACCTAGTAGTGTGATGTCTTGGCTAAGTAGCCTAATAAACCCATTTGTTAGTTGACTTGGTTGGTCCTCAATGTGAATTTTGGCTTGATTTACTACAACCTGATAAACCCAATCATGCATTGGCTTGATTGGATAGTTTGATAAACCCAACTGTAGGTTGGCTTGACTGTGTTTTATATGTTCTGGCTATGTGTGAGCTTGTTGTTCCCTAGTTCCTTGTGGAAATCATGCCCATCTCGGGGGTGGCAGCTGTGTTGAGAGATTGATGAACACAACTGGCATATGGTTGGGTGGAACATTGCAGTGACATAGCTAGTTGTGGGATAGTTTCATCTTCAAGATAAGTATTCTCCGTTGTATTATTTCTGCAATGTATTTGCTTATGAATGTACTGAATATGTTGAATGCTTATTAAATATTTAAGTATATTTTACTGTTGTTAAATGTCCCTGCATTTTGCATCTGTATATTCCTTGTGTTTGTTTCACTACATTTTGATTATGATCATGGAGGATAGAATTCTAGTTATAGAGTCAGAATGTATCTGACTTAAGCATTTCCGTACCCTAGAATCCACCTGCGGAAGGCGGAAGGTGGGAGGTGGAAAGAGAAAAAGTAATAAGGAGAAATGTTGTTTTTCCGCACCCTAGAATCCACCTGCAGAAGGAAGAACATGGAAGCGAAAAAAGGCCGAAAGATTCTAAGGAAAAATGTGTTTTTTGCATCCCAAAATCTGCTACAGAAGGCGAAAGGTGGGAGGCGGAAGTCAGAAAGCAGAAAAAGAAGTATGGAAAAATGTTGGTTTTTTGTGATTTGAAGTCTGCAGTAGAAGGAAAAATGAAGAATGTGGTTAAATGATTCTGTAGTATTTTTAAGATTCTGATTCCCAAACTCCATAGTGAAAGGTGGAAGGAGGAATGTGGTTCAATGATTTCGTCATATTTTTAAGTTTCTGATTCTTGAAGTCTACAGCGGGAGGTGGAAGGAAGAATGTGGTTAAATGACTCCGTCGTATTTTAAGTTCCACTACCGGGAGAGCGCAACACAAAGCAGGAAGTGAAAAGCGGAAAGGCAGGAAATCAAAGTGGCATTTTGCAGAGTTCCATCTTTTGCAAGCCACATTGCGGAAGGTGGAAGGCAGAAGGCAGAAAAGTCAGGTTTAGTGTGAAAATGAATTTTCTGGTTACAGAATGGATCTGTGAGCTGTGTAACGACTATTACAGTTGTTTTTAAGCCTAAGAATGAATGTTAAAGGATGAGAATGACCCATGGTTGTGTTTTAAGAGAAATAAATAATAAATTTTAAATTATCATGCATATCAGTCAGGTGTATGGGAACGTGGGTACATGTACATTGTGGTATCAGAATGAGTAGTGAAGTCACGTTCCCCCATTATATGTTGATATAGAGGGGAGGGGACATGAAAATCCTCAAATAGATAGACAAATAGAGTGGGTAAATAAAGTACTAGAGGATATGCTAAGGATGTATGTAATGAATCAACCATGTAAGTGGGAAGTATATATTCATTTAGTGGAATTTGCATACAATAACAATTATCAAGATTCTCTCAAAATGATCCCTTTTAAGGTATTGTATGGAAGATGATGTAAAGTACCCTTGAGTTGGGGTAATCTTGAAGACATAATGGCTTTAGGACCAGACATGTTAGAACAGATGGAAACAATGGTAAGAAAAATAAAATAGAACTTAAATGATGCAGAGGACAACCAAAAAATTTACGCCAATAGGAAGAGGAAAACTAAAGAATACAATGTAGGGGAACACGTGTTCCTAAGCATCAAACCAAATAAAAGTACCTTAAGCACATGATTATATGCCAAACTTGCACCAAATACATGGTACCGTTTGAAGTATTGGCCATAGTGGGGCCTATAGATTATCAACTGGCTCTACCTCCACACATAATAATCCATGATGTGTTTCATGTCTCATTATTAAAAAACATATTTTTGATAAATATCATATCATTGATTAGAATAATGTACAACTAGAACCATAGAGAGAATTTCATGCGGAATAAGTGCGCATCCTTGATATGAGAGAGGTAGTGTTTTAGAAACAAACCATTGTACAAGTTAAAGTTCAATGGGGGAATTATGCTCTAGAGGAAGCTACATGGGAAAGAGAGGATGTCATGAAACAAGTTGATTCATTTTTATTTCAAAGTTAAAATGAAAATGAATAGTCACCGAGGACGGTGACAATATGTTGGGCCAAGAAAAGTACATAAGGAAGAATCCAATGCACAAGCACAAGAGGAAAAGTGGGCACGCGACGAAGAAAAGAAGATAAAGGAATAAGCATGAGCGCAAAGCAGAGGAAGCTGTGACAAGGATCTATGTGATGAGGAAAAGCACATCCAGAGTTGGGGAAGAGGAAGGTAGAAGATTAAAGGCTAGAAAGGTGAAAGAAAAGAAATACTGTAGAAGGATGAGCCAGTAGAAGAATAAAGGACAGTTTTGCGGCTATTTATGGCCTATACACACAAGATGAAAGGAATTTTTGTGACTATTTAAGGTTCTGGTTAATGTAGTGTAGGAATTTTGCGGCCAAGTATGGCCTAGAATTAATGTAATAGAAGATATTTTGTAGCTATTTGCATCTGTAATAATTGAGTTGTACTCAGCCGACCTTGCACAGTCTTGTAAACACTAGAAATAGGAGGAACCCGCTCTGTATAAGGATTAGATTCAGTTCGGTAGTTCAAATATTTAGCTAGAGGAAGTCGTTCGTTCATTGTTGACTCAAAAGAGGACTCTAGTAGAAGTAGAAGACTGTTGAACCACGAATCTGCAACTGAATGCGTACACAGTAAAGTAGAAGAGTCGATCCAGGCTGTGTGCAGATTAGTAGGAGTAGATAGAAGCAATAAACCAAAGAGCATGAGAGAGACAAAGAGTTGACAAAAATACATATCTCAAGAACAGTCTGTAAGTCACAGACTATAAGGTGCTACCTATATTTCTCATGCTATATGAAGAGAACCTTGGTGGTTTTTCCATATGGGTTTCCACGTTATTTCCTGTGTTGATGTATGTTGAATGGTTTTATGTTTAGCTGCCAATGTTGAATATTGAAGGCTTATGTGGATGTATACTTACTTTGTATTGTTAAAGTTATTGTTGAATGTATGTCACAATGGTACATATCAGTAAATGGACGAATGAATTTTTAAAGCATTGTCAACATGTTATGTATGATTTCATGATTAATCTGCTAAGTTACAATACAAGTTGCACACTATTCATTATAATTTGTCGCATAGTGGTGCCGATTGTTGAGTGGTTAAGGACAAGGTTGTGTCGTGCATCGGTTGTGGCACACAATTGCACCTCTATTGTAGAGTAGAAGACTCCATCCCTCCATCTCTGTCGAGCACCTTGGCTACGTGCCAAGGGAATATAATCCCTCACCAACTGCGAAAATATGGTTCTGACATTTACATATTAAGATATCTCGAGTGAGACTGTGCCTGCCTCCTAGGTGTTGCTGACTGAGATTGCTCTATTGGGCCGATGTATTTTGGTGTCTTGTTGGTGTTGTGCTGTTGTTGAACCTCAGGTTGAGGCAAGAAGGAAGACAGGGCCAACAAATGGTTTCATTTTTGGGACCATTAATCATTTGATTCGAGGGGAATGTTGTGGCACTCGACAAAGAGGAAATAGAGTATTGGTTGGAGTCTAAGGCACTAGCATTTGCACAAGAGGAGAGCGCAAGGTCGCGGTTGAGTGTAGAAAACTGGTTAGATCGATACATCTACATTGATATTCATGAGATATTCTTTGCAGAGTTCACTATTGTTTTGCACGAGTGGTTGTCAGGATTGGCGATTAAGAAGACAAATTTCCAGAGAAGAGAAGTGGTTGAGTGGAGTGATCAGTTGGTTCACGAGATAACCAATGTAAGTAACACCATATCTACAGATGTTGATTTTTGGGTCGACAGTACTTTGCAAGAGTATATTACTGAGTTTGCAATAAAGACTATAACCTCATATAGTGAGGCTAAAAGAAATATTTTCCAAGGACCATGAAGAAGGTATTTGTTATCTATCAACACATGGATAAAGATGCTAGTTTATGAGAAGAGCATCTTGCAGTTGAGTAGTTGAGTCGCATATCCAAGGAGAGGGGATATGTCGTAGATGATCTATAGAGAAAATGGGAAATGGTGAGCTGAGATGTTCCCAGGAAGTACAAAACCCGAATTAGAAGCTGGATTCTTAAGAAGTGGAAGGAGATTCAGATCAGGGAAAAGAAGAAAGACAGAGGGAGTTTGACAAACTCCTAGTCTATTCGAAGAAAGTGAGAACTAACTTCAGTCGCAGCTGGGCGAAGGGTCTTGCGATGAAGAGGAGAGCTATCTCCTAATTTTAGAATAAGTAGAAGAATCCAAAGAGTCTATAGAGACATCAAGATTAGGGCATGACTACATCACACTAGGAGTATCGCCAGAGGTAAGGTCTAGAGCCTCACCCCCTGAAAGAGTTTCTAATAATAATAGTGCTAGTACTGCGACTAGCGCATATGAGGGTATAACTCCATTAAATTATTCAGCAGATAACCCCAATGCCAACTCAATGGCCGGGCATGATATTCGGTTACCCACATTCAATGGGAATGGAGCAGAGGATCTAGAGCAACATTGGTTCCTCTATGAAGTTGTTTGGATGGTTCTCCTAGTTCATAACACCGACTTAAAGAAAGCACAGTTGATCACGACTTTGAGGGGTCATGCACTGGACTGGTTTATGAAGTTCTGCATAGTACCTCCAGGAACACCGCAGAAGACCCTTGAAGAAATATGACTTGCAATGATCTGTGAGTTCATAAAACCTAAATCTAAGTCACAGTGCATCACCGAGATCAAGGAGATAAAAAAATCATTGGCAGAGTCCATATGGGGCTTTAACCAACAGTTTAAAACTTTGATGGCCAAAGTAAGTTTCCAAATGTTAGATGTACAACATAAAGAGTGGTTTATTGGTGCACTATTACCACACATCCGAGGCCCATTAATGCAAAAGAAGATCGAATCTCAGACGGAAGTGTTGGAATTAGCAATGAAGCGGGAAGCCTCACCAATTGGCGATAGTGCCGCAGGAATGGTGCAGATTCAGTCGCAGCTAGCTAATCTGACGATACAACTTCAGGATATCAAGAAGGGAAAGGAATCCCAAGAAGACTTATGGTGTACGAAATGCAGAACAGATGGACACACCAAGGATAATTGTCCGACCTACATGAAATATATCTCATCGGGTGGCCAAATCCATTGAGTGGCCATGGACTACCTTGGTGCCACATATGCCAGACTAGAGTACATCACGACGAGGACTACTTATACTTTCAAAAGATTTTAAGTACCCTAGCAAGCCTTTTCTGTAAATTTTGTAAGCCAGTAGGCCATGAAGAGAAGGATTGCAGAGCATACCAACTCTTAAAGGAAAATATGGTCAACACCTACTTGATGAAGAATGATGGATAGGCCCAGGCTGAACCGACACAAACATCTTATCAGCCTACACATTTCCCACCCAATCAGTATCAAAACCAGTATCAACATTAGTATGTGAAATAGAATCAATGTCAGCTGTGATACCAGCAGAATCAATACCCCCCGCAGCAACCACACCCTCAAAGAAGGGGTGATGGAAACTTGAGAGGCAGAGGAGGAGGATTTAGCAGAGGAATAGGTCAGATTACATGCTATAACTGTGCATAAATAGGCCATTATGCCAGATATTGTCAGGAACCTACAAGGACATGTTCATATTGTAAAGCACAGGACCATAATGTAGAGCAGTGTCCTTAGTTGATTGCAAAGTGGAAAGCTAGGACCATCACAGGTCCTAACCCTACGCAAAATATGAACCCAAATCCAAACCCTAACTTGAATGTTCAGATGATTTCTACTCTGCAGCGAGAACCGATCTTTTCTATCGTAACACGAGGAGGTGCTGTGACTGGAGCTGATCAGGATACACCACAAGAACAACTACAATCATAGGTGCGACCCGCGATGAAGAAGAAAGTACCATTCAATGTATAAAAACATAATAAAATATTTTTGGATGTACGACCGGATTTTATGGACCCAGAACAACCATCTTCTATAGCTGAAGTAAGGGAGATTCCTGAATGATTGCAACAACTACTCTAGAACTAGACCCTGAAAAAGGTTAGTAAGCTCAAATCATTTCTGTCAAGTTGCTTAACGCTAATTCAGGATAAATATGCCATCGTAGAACTACAAGTGTTGATAGAAGAAACCCCAGAAGAGTCAAAACCAGAAAGGAGAGTTAACCAGGTCAAGAAGAAATTCAAAACTGGAAGCGAGTTAAGAATGACCGCACAGATAGGCAACTACGACATGGATTACATTATTTTAGACCTGGGCTCGGACGTCAATATTTTGATGCAACAAACTTGGGAAAGGATGGGAAAGACAAGCTTGGACTAATCTCCTGTCCATTTGCGACTTGCAAATCAGGTGAAAGTCCTACTAATTGGTAGGTTGAGTCAAGTCCTTGTCAACATAGAGGGGTTGTGCACATTTGCAGACTTTGAAGTCATTAACATTGTCGATGATACGAACTCATATCCCATGCTACTGGGGATAGATTGGGCCATAGATAATCGGACCATTATAAATTTCAAGAAAAGGATACTCTCATTCAAGGATAATGAGATGAGGGTCATGTCGCCCATTGATCCATTGGAGGGACAGAGATACGTCGAGCCTATCTACAGTGAGGGACTGAGTGATTATCTTGACCAAATCTGCAACGTCACTTCCCTACAAGAAGACTACATTAATCTGACAATAGATGGAAAACTAAGCTGGAGGAGTGCTAGTTCATGCACATCTGACTCAGGAGAGGCCTTGGAGAATTGGAAAAACCGGTTGCATGAGGTATCTATGAGGAGGTGCACCATAATTACAATGTCTGTGCGAAGGGTGGAGAATGAGTTACGTGAGATTCCCACCTATGAGGGTTTACCTAACCTTGCGACCTTCCTAAATGAGTTTGAAGGACTCGTAACAGAGTTGCAGTGCTTTTCTGTGTTAAACCATGTACTAAAGGCTACACCCGCTAGATGGCGGGGTCATCATAAGTAGGCCATAAAAGAATGGACACATTGAAAAAGGTTGATGGAAGTCAGATTCGGTGAAGAAGTAACCACCGTGAGCCACAAGTACACAGGATTGTCGAACCCTATCGAGCACATAAATCAGTGTCACACAGCATTTGCAGAATACCCGCGACAGGAATGGGCCCATCATTTCATTCACACATTAGAAATGACACCCAGGTGCTACTATACATCCATGGAATTGTGACAAGGAACCTAGGATTGGGAAGGGATCGTTAAGTTGTTAAGGGTGCTACTATGCTACGCTTCAAACGATAAAGGAGAAAATATTTTCTGAAATCCTCGTCGAAGAGGAAAATTCCCACCAGTGTAGTGCAGCCATTCAACAATGGATGGCTTGCTATAATATAGCTAGAGACCCAGATGATGATTCGACTAACATAAGCATATCAGAATCAGAGGGTATGAGTGCAGTAGAAGGACGTGGTATTTCAAGTGACTAGTTCCTTAAGCTGCTAAAAATAAAGAAAGTAAACATTGGTTCGTCAGAGAACCTGAAGTTCGCCAATATAGGAGATTATTGGGACAATGAGATAGTCACAAAGATCACATACTTGCTGCATGATTTCCTGGATATATTCCCTACCAACTTTTTAGAGATGAAGGGAATAGTCGATGACCTGGGGGAGATGAAAATACCCTTGAAACCAGATGCTAATCTAGTCAAACAATGACCTTATAGGTTGAATCCAAGGTATGAATAAAAGGTAAAAGCAGAATTGGATCGCATGCTCAACACAGGAATGATTGAAACCGTTGAGGAATCTGAGTGGATCAACCCTATAGTGATCTAGGATAAGAAAACAAGAGGTGAAGTCAGGATATGTGTCGAACTAAGGAAATTGAACGATGCATGCTCGCACAATCCATTCCCAACATCGTTCACAGATGAAGTATTGGAAAGCATTTGAGCGCAAGAGATGTATTCATTCACAGATGGCTTCTATGGCTATCATCAAGTAAGAATCATGAAGGAGGATATCGATAAAATGAACTTCGTTACAGAATGGGGATGTTACCAGTATACGGTAATGCCCTTTGGACTCAAGAATGCACCTAGTATTTTTTCTAGAATAGTAGTTTATGCTTTTAAATATTTTATTCATAAGTTTCTTGATGTCTACTTTGATGATTGGACTATATTTGGTCTAGTAAGAGACCATATTGATAGTTTGCACATGATGTTGGGCCATTGTCGCCAGTATCAGATCACGCTTAATTCCAAAAAAATGTATTTTTTGCGCACCATTTGGTGTACTATTGGATCATGTCGTGTGTCGCAATGGTATTTTGGTTGACCCAACGAAAGTTGCGATTATCCTTGAATTACTACCACCTACATCGGTCACGCAACTCATATTAGTGATAAGACACAGAAGCTACTACAGGAAGTTTATCAGAGGATATCCAGAGATAACTGCACCTATGGAGAAACTATAAAATAAAGATGCGAAGTTTCAGTGGGTGGAAGCTTGTCAAGAAAGCTTGGATAAATTAAAGAACAATATGCCCATTGTGCCAATACTTCTATTTTCGGACTGGAAGAAGGAGTTCCACGTTCCTATCGATGCATCATCTGTTGCACTTGACATTGTCTTAACATAACCAGGTGAGGGTGCACTTGACCACCCTATTGCTTTTTCTAGTAGAAAACTGTCGACAACAGAGAAAAAATACACAACGACAAAGAGGGAAGGCCTCTCCATGGTATACGTGTTGTAGAATTTTCGACATTACTTGTTCGGTGGACATTTCAAAATGTAAATTGATCATTCGGTTTAAAATACCTAGTCAACAAGCCAGTGTTGGGGGGGAAGATCTGTCGATGGCTCCTCCTATTTCAAGAATTTGACTTTGAGGTCATAGTTAATCCTGGTAGACTGAATGTCTAACCTGACTGTTATAGCTGATTTTACCACTCCAGGTGAATCACACTTTTATGGCCTTCCCCTGTCCCTCTACAGACCCCTTGGACCATTTTTTGTCCTTTGCATTAGAGGAATTTTGAGGTCTAAAATGGGCCTCCTAAGGAAAATAATAAAATAATAGTTAAAATAATAAAATAATAGTTAAAATAATAAAATAATATTTATTAATTTTGGAGGAAAAAAGAAAAAAACTACTTTTTGTGTTCATATTTTCGACATACCTCCCTGTGTTTTTACTCAAATTTCTATCGGGAGAGCTCGTTGGATGTGGAATTGGATTCCGCATCCAACGAGTACCCACACTGCATACTTTTGATGGACCCCGCTACCCCAAAAACAAGAAATACCTGAAAAATGTGATGATGATGTCATCATCACATTTTTCAGGTATTTCTTGTTTTTGGGGTAGCGGGGTCCATGAAAGCTATGCAGTGTGGGTACTAGTTGGATGCGGAATCAAATTACGAATCCAACGAACTCTCCCGATCGAAATTTGAGTAAAAACACAAGGAGATATGTCGAAAATACGAACAAAAAAGTAGTTTTTTTATGACAAATATGTCAATTCAACCATTATGGTTGACTCATTTTATTAGAATTCTATTGGTTCTTGAATTCTAACTCACAAGAACTTATTGTTGACGCGTTTTCTTATAAGGCCCATTTTAGACCCCAAATTTCCTCTAATGATGTTTCCTTGACCATCCCTAAAAACAAGTGAAAATTAATACACACGACTTTTAAACCCCTAATTGCATATATACGCGAGTTTGACCCCTAAAACCGTGTACATCAGGATGTGTGCATAATCCAAATCCTTTTGGAGTTTTCCTTGACATGGATCTGACTCACTTGACATCTGGCCTTCCATATGCATTGAGATCGCTCGGATTCGACCTTTCATTACCCCTTTGAAAAGCTATATAAGGAACTCTTTGGTACATTGAAGGCATATGAGAGAATTGAGAGCAAAGAAACTATAGTCCATTGTTTCTAGAACTTGTGCTTGAGTCTGCATCCCTTTGTCCCTTGGAGCACTTTTGTGTTCTTCCTAAGCTTGCCTTTTGCTTGTGAGCTTGCTATCGAGAGATAGAGGATTGAGGTGGTGGAGGCCCAAGTGGGGGATTTAGTTTCTCCGATTCGCAGACGTGCCGAAAGAGGTTGTATCCATTGTAATCTCTGATTTTATATTAATAGAAATATGTTTTTCTGTCCAATAATGTATGTTTGAATGAATATTTTATCCATGGGATGATTTCAAATGCTTATACATTGTTGATCATATATGCTAGAATAGATCTAACACCAATATATATAGTATGCTTGTATTGTTTACTTGTTGTTGAGGAAGTAATCTTTCAATTCAAGCTGAAGTTGGAAAGCTCAACGGGGATCTACTTCCACTGTCCGGAATAAGGTACGAGGTCTGATCCTTTAGTGTTAGATATTTAATTTCTATTGCATATTGGAAAGGATTGATTTCTGGAGTCAAGCTGTCTGTTGTGGTACCCCAAGCCATAGGAATTTCTCTCCATAACAGAATTGGTGACTCCGTTGGGGAGTTCCTAGTAGTTGTCCTTTGGGGGTTTTCTATCGGCATTCAATTACTTTGAATTGCTCTTTTTCTCTTGTTTCTGTGTCGGGTCTGGGGGCATGTTTTCTTGGTAGTGTCTGATTGGTGTGAAGTTTGTCTTAGCTTGTCTGTTTGCCTTTATTTTTATGCACCTTTCTTCCTGTACGCGATTTTTGAACTCACAGTCGCGTATGTATGTGGGTTTATCTTCCATTTCCGTGTATACACGCGGTTTTACTGCAAACAGTCGCGTATGCCCTTAGTTTTTCCTTTTAGAGGAAGTTGAATGGTTGCTGGGTGAATTTTGATGGTTGTTGAGTCTCCTTTGATACTGCCAGAGTCTATATACACCTCTGTTTCTGACCAGAGACGGTTTTTTTTAGGGTAAATTTCTTTTTTAAGAATTTTCTTGTCATTGCATTTTCGATTTTTTGTTTGGGATTAGTGCATTAGAATTCTTTTACCTTAGTGCTTTGCTTCATTGCTGCTTGAGTGTGCTTGCAGAGTCTGGGGATTGTAGAATCATTCTTTTGCTTTTTATATCTCATTTTATTTCAAAAAATCCAAAATATTTGCTTATCATCATGCATTGCATTTTGCATTTTTCATAGTACTTGCACTAGATTTTCTTTGGAGTATTAGTCAGGATTTCATATAGGAAAGCTTGCATTTATCATTTGAAGAAAATTGTGCATTTCACGTAGTAGCATACCCTGTTTTCATGGACATAATGCATTTGCATTGATTATTAGGTGTGCATTTTACTTCATGTTGTGTCATAACACCATTAGTTGCACGACCATATCCCTCTTTTGAGTAATAAAGCCAATTAAAATCAACGCTTAATTAAAATGAACTACAATATTTTATTTGATAGGGTTCACCAACAAGATTAGGTTTTAGGGTCTTGGAATAGTTCATTGTGAGTGAATTCACCAAGACCACTAAACAACAACATGTATGTGTCTGTCCAGGTGAGTGTGTGAAATTCCTTGGTATAACCGGTGTTTCTCAAGATCCTCCTCTCAAAAGGGAGTTAAGCATGAGGCAGTGTGAGCGGTTATTGATTGGGATGACCCCTAGTCATAACTGAGTAGCACCAGAGATATTTCCAGGATTGTATTCGTATCTGGGGGCTCTTTCGAGAGTTTTGGGCTTTGATACCCTTCCCATACGGTTAATCTCGCCTGCGACTGTCCACCTGAGCATTGATTATATTGAGGTGACCTTAGTGGCCTTACCTAGGATATCGAGGGGGTACTTTGCAGGGGTTATTCTACAGGTGTCTCGACCAGTTTGGGGTTGGACAGCACAGTCACTTTATGCGTTGAAGCTGAGGGCCACAATAATTGGTTACGTACCTCCACTTGTTGTGTATGGGAGTCTCAAGCCTCTCCTAGGCGAGACATACCTGCTTCATTTGAGAGCTCACTTATCCTACCCTTGATTTCTTGTATTTGGATTTAGATTTTATTGGTGATTGCTCTGTGCATGTTAGCTTGCCTAGGGTTTGCGTAGAGAGAGAGTCTTTTGTATTTTTTTGAGTCATTGTGGATTCAGGTGCGGCTCCTCGCCGTTCTCGTCATTTAGCGGGACTTCCGCCTTCGACATCTCCTCCTCCTTTGGGAGTGAGAAATAGACAGTCCAGGCAGACTACTTCACACATTGATTCACACACCATGGGAGACCATATAGAAGGTATTCTTGAACCACCTTCTCCCATTCATGTGGAATATGGGGAGTTTACTCCTAACTATGATCCTTCACCTGACTTGACTGAGTTAGGTCCTGTGATTTCTGAGATAGGAACCTTTCATGATAGACCTACTTACTCTAGGGTTGATTCCCCATTAACGCATCACCGATATGGAATGCCGGAGGATGACGAGACTCATTTTGAACCCACGAGCACTAGTTATGGTAGTTATGGTATGTCTGGTTTTCCTACACATGATTTGGCATTCCATGTCGAGTCTGAGTTTGAGCCTAACACTATGCCTAGGGGCACTCTCATTCCTTACCATGCGGAGAGGTTTGGGAGCACTAGTCACATTGCACCTTCCATCCCGGCGATGGAAGCCACATCACATATTCCTCCTAGGTCTAGGGTTAGTGATCCTATTAGGATACCAGATATGAGACGAGTGACTATAGGGAATAGTACGTACATCATTACATAGGTCCCTTCGTCCTCTGTCCCTAGTTCTTCGAATGTTCACCCTCCACCTCATTCACGTGGTCCTTCGGGCCAAAACGTTGCTACGAGTCATGTTCGTGCTGCGGTTACTAGACTAGTTGTGTCTCAGGTACATGTACCACTCGTTGTTTCGGGAGGTCATGGTCATAATTCTAGAGGTCACATTCCTACTTCCAGAATGTATATTCCTACTTCTGGAGCGTATGTTCCTACTCACGGAGTGTCGCATGGGACATCTCATGCGATGACCTATGGACCCTATCATGGGACGCAGTATGGATAGGGTTCTTCACCTTATGGGTGTGAGTATCAACAACTTGCTTACTCTCCAAATTACGGCTTTATAGCTCTGAATAGTTAAGGTACATCACACTATGGTGCTTCCATGCCACCCTATATGAGTCAAACGAGAGGAGGGCACTATGGCCAAGGCCATGGTGGTTATGGTAATCAGACCTATGTGAATCAGAACTATCAGGGAGTGGTCCATTGACCTAATCATCCTAGGATCCCTTTCCTCGCAATGCTGAATCTTCCTGACTTGTCGATATTGGCGAACGATCCTGTAGCTCATGACCCATCCTGGCTGGTTGTCCCTACTAAGCTTCCTTCAAACATACCCAAGTTCGAGGGAAAACCAGGAGAGGATCTGAGCAAACATGTTACTACCTTTCACCTATGGTGCTCTTCAAATTCCTTACACCAGGAATCAATCCATTCAAGGTTGTTTCAACGCACCCTTACAGGGCCTGCCGCAAAATGGTATATAGAGCTACCTAGGGGGGCATTCGCTTTGTTTGGTGACCTAGCGATGACTTTTCTTAACCACTTCCAGCTACCAGTGCATTATGACGTTGTTACTGAACTCTTGTCGACATTTCAGCAGGATAAAGCCACACATATCTTGAATCATATCCAAGAGTGGCATAGACGGAAGAGGTTAATTAAATCCTTTATACTGCCGGAATTCCTCCTCGAATGGTTCCTTAAGTCGTTATTGCCATATATAGTGAAGGATGTTTCTACATCTGGATTGCAAATGAGGAACAAGCAATTTTTAGGGCGCAGGAACTGGATTTAATTTATGCTCAGTCCGGTTTGTTATATGAGATCATTCCCAATGCTCCACGTTCTAGTTTTGATCCCAAAGTTAAACCTGGACCACATGCTGATGGCATTGTGGGTTGTGCGAGTGCTAAACCTATGGATTCGGTTGCAAAACAAGTTAGTCAATTATCAATCAACCAATTTTCTTCGGGACAAGCCATGGCTTCATCTCAACCCGCCCAAATGGCGAGTGTGCTTTTAGTACAATCGTCGGACCAGAAGGGTAACCAGCAGCCTGGACAGACTAAAAAGAAGGGTAAGAATATCGTAAGGGTGGGAATAGGAATGAGAATGCTAATAATAATGACAAGAACGCCCGTAATGCTGGGGGGGACAAGCAAGCTAAACGTAAGGTTAAATTCCCTTGCAAGTTGTGTAAGGATGATCACCTCACTTACTTGTGCCCTCGTATCGATGAAGCCTCGAGATTCTTGGCATAGGGCCCAGCTGTGCTAACTAATCCTTTACCTAACAATCAAAATATGAACTCGAGGACCCATGATTAGTCTGGTGGTGATCAATATCCGTCGGAGGGTAGTGGTCGTGGTTGCATTAACATGGTACGTGCTGCAAAAGTTGTGACCCATGCAAAGGACTACGGTTCGTCACAACCCAGCCCAGGAAAGGAACCTGATCCACCAGGGTCTCCTTTGCATATTGAGAAACCTATGGATAAACCTAAAGCTGCACCTTACATTCCTAAGGGAGTACTTAAGCGTTCGGGGCACAATCCTAATGCCTGATCCACCCAGAACTATTCAGTTGTCGAGGATTTGGGCCACACTCCTTGTGCAATGTCTACATTGGAAGTACTTCAGAGTTGTCCTTCGCAAAGGAAGGATTTGCTTTCTGCCCTTGGTGTGAATGATGATAATTCTTCCTCCGTGATTAAATTTGAAACCGCAGGACTTCAGCCTCTCTTGCCTTACCATGTGTCTCTTTTGATTCATGTAGAATGTCTTAACATGACCGTCAAGCGCACTGTGATTGATGAAGGCGTTGCTGCTTCTGTGATGTCTTTATCGTGTTGGAAGGGTTTAGGCTCCCCTGAGTTGTCTAAATAAGTGACCATGTTAACTGCGTTCGATGGGAGATCGTTTAGGCCGCACGGGATTCTTCCTTCCCTTAAGGTCCATTTGGGAGAGAAGACTGCTGCGATAGAGGTTGAGGTGGTTGATGCGCCCCTTGACTACAATCTCTTGCTGGGTAGGAATTGGATGTACAGTATGCAAGCCGTAGCTTCTTCCCTATTTCGCGTTGTATGATTTCCATTTAATGGGAAGATAGTCACGATTGATCAAACGTCATTCAAGAATCCGTCAGTTACCGCATCTTCGGGAGCTTCGATCCTGATCATTGAACACTCTCAGTCAGCAACTGGGAGTGTGGGTGTAGGCATGTATTCATCCCTCATGGGAAGTTTTAGTTGTCCTACACCAATCCTTATGATAGGGTCTGGTTCCGGTGAGGGTTCGACATCTATGAGTTCGGTGTCTTTTCGCACGAGTCATATGGAAGATCCTTGGATTCTTCCTACACCGAGTACTCCGAGTGAGCTCATTGTGATAGACGTGCCATTGCCTACAACTATGGTAGCTTATCAAGCTAATATTGAGTGTGTTGCAGAGCCCAATCCTTCCTCTTCGTGGATGGAGGAGGAGGACCCTTATGTGCTACTGGCATGGGCAGTGCAGTGTTCTCACATGCACAACTACCTTGACAGTGTTTTCCCTTTAGATGAAGCAATTATTGAGGCCATGTCGGGAGTTGAGCCACCATGGGAAGAACTCCATCATATATCTTACTTTCTTCCCGAGCTTGACCTCTTGGAGCGTGAGGACTTTAGGGTGGTTCTTAGTGAGATTTGGTAGTCCTATGGTTCCATTAAGCTCTCTTGGTCCGATGGCTGATGGAAATATGACAAACATATCTTCAACGATTCCTATCAATATCTCTCGTGATCCTGGCAAGATAGAGAATGTCTATATTGGGGCAGAATGTTCCCATGCTGAGATTCAAGAATACACCGAGCTGTTTAAAGAATTCTATGATATCTTTGCTTGGTCTTATGATGAAATGCCAGGTATCGACCCTCGTATTGTCGAACACGAGATTAAGACATATCCCAACGCTAAGCCTGTTCGACAACGCTTATGTGCGGTGAATCCTAGGAAAGCACCCGCGATTAAGGCAGAGATAGAGAAACTGTTGAAAGCCGGTTTTATCTATCCCGTTCCCTTGACGGAGTGGGTTTCAAACCCCGTTCTGGTGGATAAGAAGTAGGGAGCGATCCGCATATGTACTGATTTCCATGATTTGAATTGTGCCTGTCCTAAGGACAATTTCCCCACACCATTTATTGATCATATTTTCGATGAGTGTGTGGGTAGCAAGGTTTTTTCCTTTATGAACGGCTTTTCCGTATATAATCAGATACAAATTAAACCTGAGGACCAACATAAGACTGCATTTATTTGTCCTTGGGGAACTTTTGCATATCAGAAAATGCCTTTTGGCCTTAAGAACACCGGAGCTACTTTTCAGCGGGCAATGACCTTGATATTCCACGATCTCAAGTTGATTATCGAGGTATTTTTGGATGACCTTGCTGTTCATTCTTGTATGATAATGCGTCATTCCTATCACTTGAGATTGGCATTCGAAAGATGCCGCCATTATTTGGTTAAGTTAAATCCTCACAAGTGCATCTTTTGTGTGAAGTCAAGTCGCTTGTTAGGATTCATCATTTCTAAAGAGGGTATAAAAGTCGACCCTTTGAAGGTTGAGGCAATACTTCAGTTGTCTCCCTTGAAAAATATTTGTCATATTCAATGTTTTCAAGGCATGGAAAACTTCTTACGGAGATTTGTTGTCAATTTTTCCAATTTGACTAGAGGCTTCATGCGTCTTTTGAAGAAGGACACCACCTTTTGTTGGGATGAGCAAGCCTAGGATTCCTTTGATGCTCTCAAGCGAGCCCTAGCATCGGCACCGGTGATTAGTCCCCCAGACTATAGCCATGATTTTCTACTTTATGTGGCCACGTCCATGGAGACGATTGGTATGGTTTTGGTTCAAGAGGATGAGGAGCTCCAAGAGAATGTCATATACTATCTGAGTCGGAACCTTATTGACGCAGAGATTCATTATTCTCATGTTGAGAAGCTTGCTTTAGCTACCATACATGTGGTGCAACGGTTGAGACATTATATCCTCCTTCGCCAGACCTTGATTGTAGTCCATGTCAATCCATTTCAATTCATCCTCACTCAAAGGATGAATGGGGGAAAATATAATAAATGGATTGTCATCCTGCAAGAATTTGATCTCGAGTTTGTTTCGGCAAAGTCGAGTAAATTGTTAGTTTTTGCAGAGCTTATATCGGATTTCCCAAGCGAGGCCAAGGAGTTGGTTTGTGAAGATACGTTTGTCGATGAACACATCTTCTTAATCTCAACTTTAGACCCATGGTATGGGGATATCATTATATATTTACAAACATTGAAGGTCCCTACTCACTTCTCATGGGATGAACGGCGACGATTACATCATGTGTCTAAGAATTACCTCATAGTGGATAACACTTTGTACCGCCGTGAGGTAGATTCCATTTTACAACATTGTTTGACTCATGAAGAGGCTGAGGTATTGTTGAATGATTGCCATGGAGGGGCGTGTGGTGGTCATTTATCTGGGCTTTCTACAGCCCAAAAAATCTTAAGAGCGGGTTATTTTTTGCCGTCGATCTTTAAGGATTGTATAGATGTGGTCAAGAGGTGCCACCCTTGCTAGGCGTTTGCACGTAATATGCACTTGAAACCTGCCCCGTTACATCCCATCATCACTGCCAGTCCCTTCACTAAGTGCAGGATTGATTTTATGGATTGCAACCCAGCTTCAGCTGGGGGGCATCATCATATCATAGTGGCTGTTGATTACTTCAAGAAATGGGCTAAGGCTATGCCTATAATTAAATCAGACGGTGCGACAACCGCGCACTTCGTATTCAACTTGATTATTACTTGGTTCAGAATTTCGAAAGATCTTATCACTGACCATGGCTCACACTTTCATAATCGTATGATGGAAGAGTTGGCATCAAAGTTAGGGTACAAAAAAGAGCATTCCTCCTCTTATTACCCTCAAGTGAATGGACAGGTAGAAGTAGTGAATAAATCACTCAAATCCATTCTCCAACGGACCATCACACAGAGAAAGAATAATTGGCACATCATGTTATATCCTGCTTTGTGGGTGTATAGAACCACTGTTAACACTGCCACAGGTTTTTCTCCATATCAAATTGTACATGGAGTGGAGTCGATATTGCTGGTTGAATGTGAGATTCCTTCTTTGAAGCTAGCTGTAGAACTCTTACCAGACACTTCACCATTGGAGGAGCATTTGGTCCACCTTGAGAAACTTGATGAGCAGCGTCGAGATGCCTTGGTGGCTCTAGAAGTGAATAAACATCGCATAAAGGTTCAGTACGATAAGTCTATCCGTCCAAGGAGGTTTAGTGAGGGAGACTTGGTCCTTTTGTGGGATCAACCGAAATAACCCTTGGGGATAGGAAAGTTTAACCCCATGTGGCGGGGTCCTTATGTCGTCAAACGTGTGTTAGAGAAGGGCGCTTATGAGTTAGTGGATTATGAAGGAACGACCTTAGCGGAGTCTAGGAATGGGCTCTACCTCAAAAAATACTATGCATGATTTTTCAGCTAAGGCTGGTTATTGTATATTATTATATAATTTTTCATTGTTAGGTCTTTTTCTTATAGTGATCGAGTTTGTGATTAGTTTCCATTTCTTTGGGAAGATTTCAATGGAATATTCCACCTACATAGGATTTGCGGATGGTGCGAGCTGTCACACTCAACACTCAGCCTCTGCTGCTTGGGTGATTTATACTCCTATGGGTCAGGTACTGTCTTTAGGAGGTGTATGTTTGCAACCATATTCAAACAATGTTGCTGAATATAGTGCCATTATTGAGCTTCTACAGGATGCCATTTCACATGGTGTTCTCTCTCTTGAGGTATGTCTTGATTCGGAGTTAGTAGTGTCACAACTTAATGGTTTGTACCATGTTAGAGATCCGAATTTATTAAGAAGATTCTTACTTGTGAGATTATTAGAACGTCAATTTGACAATATAACATACATACATATTCCAAGAATTAATAATCAAGTTGCTGCCTCATATGCTAACTAGGTGTTAGATTGGCATTTGTTTCATACACAATAAATTCACCACAACCACAAATTTTTACACATGTAAATAAATAAACTGATCACCATAAAATTTTTATATAACATCCAAAATGTGATAATACACAGTGTCATGATACAAAAATGGGGCTCTCAAGCCACCAAAATATAATACACGGTAATACAAAATGTGTCACTCCCAGGTCTTTAAGCCTGTGGAGGAGGAGGGGGGTTTTGATCATGGAAGGTCACTACGGCTCTAGCTAGCCGTCGGAATAATCGAACCCATGCTTGTGGTACACCCACCACCTGGCATTGCATAGCCTCAGGCAAGTCCTCGACCTGCACCATGGGAAATCTGTGTGTCATCCTAACAAAGTTGGTATGAATGCTCTGGAGTGTCTGCTCCGCATCCATACCTATGATATCGTCTCCTTTTCCCCTCCGTCTGTGACGAGGGAAGCCTTCAGGCCGCCGTGGTCCCACATCTGCATGCAAATGGTAGATGTCACTATGTATTGTCACCCAAAAATATGTCTTTTGATTCCATATAATTAGAAAACAAAAAAAAATTAAATAACTCAAAAATTTAAAGAGAGGTTCAAGATTCGTTACCTATGTCACCGTATGCCGATCCTGGTGGTAGCGGCATGTCTGGGTCCCCCCGAAAATCTATACCTGCATAGGGGTAGTCATCGATGGCAACTATCAGTCATCGCCACCACAGAAAGAACTCAGCTGGATAGGGGTTGGACACCCTACCTCCCCCCAGTCTACACAACGCATCCGCCCAACGTCGTTGGGTCGGATCTTGAACCCCATGTAGAGGAATATCAACTCTGGGGCTCAATCCTAGAACACGCTTGAAGAAAAACGTGCTCAGTATGATGCTGAAACTGAAGTTCCGCACTCTGCCCATCTTACACTCACTGAGATGATGTTTCATGTTGCTCAGTAGTGTAGTGCTTTAGTCATAGACTGTGGGTCTCATGCACTCCACTACATAGAACATCAGAGGCCACGAGGCCTGGTGGAGTGAAGCCAAGCCTGCTATCCTACCCAATGTCAGTAGGATGGCCTTTAGACCCAGCACCTGTATAGAGTTGGTTGGGATCTGACTCCCCACCTTCTCCATGTCCGGATAGTAGTACACCACAATGTACTCATCTATAGTCAGGCCACCTCCAGGCCCACCGCGAGAATGAAGGTTCACTACTTCCCCCCGTTGGGAAAGTCTAGTAATAAAGTATATGTCCTCCACCTCTATGGTGAGGGACATCCCATCTATCTGGAAGGACTCAGAGTGTAGATCCCAATAATCCACCAACATCTGCAATAGTATTGGTTTGCCCTTAAGCCACCAAGACACCAAAACTTGTAGAGCCCACATGCATGTAGCGCTTTTTGAGCCATTAGATCGGCCCTTACTGCCTCCTCTACATCACCATGTTCCCTCTCTCTCCATTCTAGGACCATCTTGCACAAAAAATTGCAAGTTTTCCCATTAGAATACTCAAAAAACCTCATGTGCGGCCGCATACGCGACTGTTTTCCAAACAGCCGCGTATGTACGTGACAGTGAGGGAATTTTCCACGTATATCCAACCCTATACATGGAAAAACCCTCGATTTTCGTGTGGGCCGCATCGCCCTTTTTAAATTGGCCTAGAAACCTCAAATGACCATGGAATTTGATAAAAATTGCATTGAAATGAAAGAGAAGAGCATGGGTAAGTACCTGGAAGAAACGGTAGTGGGTTCCGTCGGCTGGATCTCCTGGAATTCGCTGTGGAAAATCTAAGCTCAATTGGGTAAAAATTTCAAATGTTTTATAATGTTTTGAATTTCTTACTGTTTATAGAAATTTTTCAAATTTTTGAAAAAATCTACCCCCTTTCCTATAGTTTGGACCATTTCTAATCATTTTGGACCGTTTTTGACATAATTTATGATGTAGGAGACCTTTTTGAGTGTCGTTTTAGCCGTTGGATTGACCCGTTCATGCCGATCTCAGGTATCATGTCTACACTGGCATATAGGTTAGGTTTCATCATCGTTTGCATTTTGCATGACCTTATGACCGTTTCATCATAGCCTTAGGTACGAACCCACTCTATTATGTCACGGAACCTTCTTGTTGTTTTAGAAGTGGCATGATATGAGTAGTAGAGCTTGACCTTACATGGGTACCCTAGTTAGCGCCTTATCTGCATTTGGTGCCCATGCTGACATTTTGTCCTTTAGGGTGTGGGAGTCCGTTGTATAGTATTGCCATGACATTTCGCAAGATCCTCATACTCCTCTTGATCTTTTGCTGGCCTATTTCCCTCAGGACTCCCGTTTGTCAAGTTGTAATTGCATTATCATGAGCTTTGCCTACCTTATTGAGCTTTATGCCGGCTTCCCTGACATTGCGTTTCAGACATATAGCCCGATCTTGTCTCATGTCTAGCCATGCAGAGCCATTTTATATATCCTTTGTAGCTTGATTCCCTTTTTACCGGGAGTGGATTTTCCCCCGAGTGTCGATATCCTACACATGTATCCTTGCATTGAGCATAGGTATGTTCCACTGCTTGGAACTAGTTTGTTTGCCCCTATGACACTTGTCTCCTCCTAGTCTGTAACTATAAAGCAATTTTATTCTTTTTCAAGATTTTCAAATATTTGAAAAAGTCCAAAAAAATCAAAAAACCAAAAAGTCGGACAAGGAAAGATGTTATCTTTGGCAGTTGTCTAGTCGTGTCGCCTTTGAACAGAGCACTGTATATCACATCCGATGGTTGGGTTTATAGTTTGAATTTAGGAGCTGTACTCATTTATCCGAGTTTATCTCCACCGATTGGTTAAGCTTCCAGTCCCCATGGAGCCTCTGTTGATGCCTCATGTGTCCCAGAGATGTCCCAGTTTGTATATCGAGTCTATGCTGCCTTTATTCAGTCACCATTCACCATTATGCTCTTGTTCGAAGGAAGTTGAAACCTGAGTCGGCCATTCCTCAGTTATCTTGACTTTGCATGTCGGCCATTCCTGGTACAGTTATTGGTTCGTGCACCTTATGATCGAGTCCTTCCACATTATACAGCTTTGCTGAGTACCTCGTGTTGGATGATGGGGGATTCCTTAATGCCCTCCTTCCAGCGGATTTCATCCCATCGACTTCAGATCATTTATTCTGGGATTGGAATCTAGAGTCATCAGTGGCAGGTTCTCTCATCATCGACAGTATTTGGGAATACATCAATGTCCCCTGATCGATGGATCCTCTCAAGTGTTCGACCTCAACACATTTATTCACACTTGTTAGTTTGCACTCTAGTACCTTGATTCCCATTTTCATTATCGGTGGGTGATCTCACGTCTGTTAATGGTATACATCAATGACCGGTAATCAGATGATGGACTACTATGTTTGACCTCGACACCTCTATTCACATAGTAGGACATGTAATCGTAGCGGTTTGTGTAGAAGACCTTACAGATTGGTGGCATCTCTTATATGCTACCTCCTTGATCGTGCCAGTGTTCATGAGATTTCAGCTCTTGTGACGTGATTCCAGTATATGTTAGACATCTTTAGCCATTATGGATATCTTGATCCATTATATATCTTCAGCCATTATGGAGATCATGGTCCTTTGTATATCTTCATCATGGAGATTCTGATTTATGTATATTGTACGTGGCGATGACCACTTATGTGATATCTTGTATCATGCCTATTCATGGACATTATACTCTTATGTATCTGGGACTGCTATATGTATTTGCAGTTATGTGCAGAGTTGTATCATTATACTATGCTGATTGGGTGGGTGGTATTCCATTTGGGATCCTTCATCACTCCACTTCTGGGATGGACTTATAATGTATTTCGACCATTGTATGACCCCTCTGACCTCACACATTAGGGGGCATCTGTTATAGTTGATTTTACCACTCCAGGTGAATCACACTTGTATGTCCTTCCTCTGTCCCTCTGCAGACTCCTTAGACCCCTTGGACCATTTTTTGTCCTTTGATGTTTCCTTGACCATCCCTAAAAACATGTGAAAATTAATACACATGACTTTTAAACTACTAATCGCGTATATACGCGGGTTTGACCCCTAAAACCGTGTACATCGAGATGTGTGCATAATCCAAATCCTTTTGAAGTTTTCCTTGACATGGATCCAACTCACTTGACTCCTGGCCTTCTATATGCCTTGAGATCGCTCAAATTCGACCTTTCATTACCCCTTTGAAAAGCTATATAAGGAACTCTTTGGTACATTGAAGGCATATGAGAGAATTGAGAGCAAAGAAACTATATTCCATTGTTGCCAGAACTTGTGCTTGAGTCTGCATCCCTTTGTCCCTTGGAGCACTTTTGTGTTCTTCCCAAGCTTGCCTTTTGCTTGTGAGCTTGCTATCGAGAGATGGAGGATTAAGGTGGTGGAGGCCCAAGTGGGGGATTTAGTTTCTCCGATTCCCAGACGTGCCGACAGAGGTTGTATCCATTGTAATCTCTGATTTTATATTAATAGAAATATCTTTTCCTGTCCAATAATGTATGTTTGAATGAATATTTTATCCATGGGATGATTTAAAATGCTTATACATTGTTGATCATATATGCTAGAATAGATCTAACACCAATATATATAGTATGCTTGTATTGTTTACTTGTTGTTGAGGAAGTAATCTATCAATTCAAGCTGAAGTTGGAAAGCTCAATGGAGATCTACTTCAACCATCCAGAATAAGGTACGAAGTCTGATCCTTTAGTGTTAGATATTTAGAAGGTCACTAATCACGATCATGGAGATTCCTAAAGTTGGAAAGTTCAACGGGGATCTATTTTTTGTGCACCATTTGGTGTATTATTGGGTCATGTCGTGTGTCATGATGGTATTTTGGTTGACCCAACGAAGGTCAGTTTGGAAAAGTTCCTGAAGTTGGTAAGCTCAACAGGGATCTATTTTTTGTGCACCATTTGGTGTACTATTGGGTCATGTCGTGTGTCGCGATGGTACTTTGGTTGACCCAATGAAAGTTGCGATTATCCTTGACTTACCGCCACCTACATCAGTCACGCAACTCAGATTAGTGATAGGACACAGAAGCTACTACAGGAAGTTTATCAGAGGATATCTAGAGATAACTGCACCTATGGAGAAACTATAAAATTAAGATGAGAATTTTCAGTGGGTGGAAGCTTGTCAAGAAATCTTGGATAAATTAAAGAACAATATGCCCATTGCGCCAATACTTCTATTTTCGGACTGGAAGAAGGAGTTCCACGTTCCTATCGATGCATCGTTTGTTGCACTCGACATTGTCTTAACATAGCCAGGTGAGGGTGCGCTTGACCACCCTATTGCTTTTGCTAGTAGAAAACTGTCGACAACAGAGAAAAAATACACAATGACAAAGAGGGAAGGCCTCTCCATGGTATACGTGCTACATAAGTTTCGACATTACTTGTTCGGTGGACATTTCAAAATGTACATTGATCATTCACTTTAAAATACCTAGTCAACAAGCCAGTGTTGGGGGAGAAGATCTGTCGATGGCTCCTCTTGTTTCAAGAATTTGACTTTGAGTTCATAGTTAATCCTGGTCGATTGAATGTCTGACCTGACCACTTGTTGAGGATAGAAAGCTGTGAAGAACCAACCAGTCTAGAGGATAACTTTCCTGATGCGTAGTTGTTCATAGTCACCATGATGGATGATTAGAACAAGAAATTTAACGCCAGCATCCACTTCTTGAGCATAGGATATGCGCTTGAAGATTTCTCCACTAACTAGAAGAAACATTTGGTTGTCTGAGATGTTGATTATACGTTGATTGCGGTACATCTGTACAAGCTGGGCGCTAATGAGATATTATGATGGTGTGTCTTTGACTATGAGCGACAATGGGTAATGAGTGAAGCACATGCTGGTGTCACAGGAGGATACTATGATGGAAAGGAAACTGTGCGCAAGATATTGTAAAAATGATTATAGTGGCCAACCATACATATGG
Source organism: Pseudotsuga menziesii (assembly GCA_001517045.1). NCBI lineage: Eukaryota > Viridiplantae > Streptophyta > Pinopsida > Pinales > Pinaceae > Pseudotsuga > Pseudotsuga menziesii. The sequence continues at coordinate 140,813 of LPNX010352620.1, read as the reverse complement.
ACACTAAGAGTTTCTACCGATGCTATGATATCTGCCAGAGAACAGGAAAAACGTTGTGTCATGATGAGATGTTGATTGCGCCACAGATAACACTTCAAGCATTTTAAAAATGGGTTGTTGATTTCATTGTACTGATCAGTCCACCAAGGAAGAGGATTAGCATGTGCTACATTAGCACTGCGACTAACTACTTAACCAGATGGGCTGAAGCTGCGCCTGTTAAATATTGCACTGCTGCGACTGCGGTGGAGTTTTTATTTGAAAATGTGGTGACCAGATTTGATTGTCCAAAAATTCTACTCAACAACCAGGGTACGCATTTTGTTAAAAAAATAATTGCTGATCTTATTGCAGAGTTCCATATCCAACATAAGAAGATGGCACTCTATCATCCTTATTCTTTTTTAACCAAAATTCTTTTTTAACCAATAATGTACCCTTATTTATATCCAAATCAATAACCGTATAAACATTTAAAAAAATCCCTATTACAGCATAAATTAAACATATTTAGGATTTAAGAATTACACACCCGCTCCATATTAATCTGCTCTTGGGTGTATATATGTTAGTATATAACAACTTCAACATACACATGTGATAGTGTCGTGACTTGGTTGGGTGTATCATCCCACTACTTCTTCATTTTTTGATTTTTCTATGATTATACAATATGATACGCAAATGAAAGATTATACAATATGATACGCAAATGATTATACAATATGATACGCAAATGAAGGATTATACAATATGATATGCAAATGATTATACAATATGATACACAAATGAAAGATTATACAATATGATACGCAAATGATTGCGTAAAGCTTGTTCACATGGCTACCATTGGAAATAAATAAAAGAGGGACAATAATCCAACGAGTTTCTACATTAAATTGTTATGTAGTGCGATAAACATAACAACTACTATTTCACTCAAAACATATAATGAAGTCAAAATTTCCACCGCGCACATACTAAGTTTAACTTTTTATTATCTAAGAAGTAGTTGATGAAGGTGTTGTGGGATGAGAGTTACTCAAATAATGAGGCTTGAAAGTGGAAGGGAACTCAATTTTTAGATACATGTGGATGAAAATATATAAGTGTGTAATACCTCTCGTAACATTGAAAGTAATTTTGTTTAATTTTTATTTTGTGATAAACTGATAAATATTGTAGAAGTATATTTTTCATAGTAAATTGTGAATGTTTAGATATGGAAGTTGGGCATCCATGCAGTTAATTGACAAAACCCAAGTTTATGTTAGTAATTGAATACTCAACTATCTTTAAGAAGACAAGTGGCAAGTCTTAGAAGGAGTTAGTTACTTGCTATTAAAACCCTGGGCAAAAGAGTGAATGCACGCAAGAAAAAAAAAGGAATGAAGAGAGAGCTACAAGAGAACACTAGGAAAGTGTAGGCTCTAATTAAGTTATTTGAAAATAGCATAGAGCTTCCAGAGAACACTTGAATAGTGCCATGCTTTGGAATAGAACTGCCAATGAGCACTGTAAGAGAGTGCTAGGTTCTGTAAGTAATTGACTCTGACTAATTGACTGGTGGCAACTTGAAAAATGAGGAAGTGAAACACAAAACTTAGTTTTGGGAAAGGGGGTGGAAACCTTGTAGATTGAAATAGATTTTGAGTTTTCTAAGGTCAGGTGAAGTGTGGTTGCTCAATTTCTAGTTCCGAAAGACATTCAGTTATGCACAACTTTAACCTTTCCTCAATATATTTACTAGAATGAATTGGTTATAATAATTCCATTTATTGTCATTGAGCAAGCACAGTTAAAGGATAAAGAATGTATGACTATGCATTAAATAATGACTGTTCAAGATTTATATTTTGGTTAGATGGAAGATTAATATTATGTGCTTACGTTTCTTGATAATGGTTAAGGTTGTGTTCATAAAATAGGTTGTTTACAGTTGTGTTTTATATTAACATTTTGGGAAAAACCATAAGATAAGATTATGGTAAATTAACTTGAATATGGAACATTATTGAAGTTTATAGATGTCACCGATATTCCCTCTTAAGATTCCAATTATGAACCCTACCTAGGTTAATAACAAATGAGTTGTGAACACGATTAAAAACAAAAATTTGTAATTAAATCTCAGAATGTATATATGTGTGTGTGTGTGTGTGTGTGTGATTACAAACCCTAGAATATTTCCCCTAAGGTACTGCATTACAACCATTTAAATGATGCAAAAAATACTCAATAAAAGTAGTCGAACTATCCACACAAGGTTCTCTTTTTAAAAACTCTTCTCAAATCCAATAAATTAAAAAACCCTCTACGTATATACAAGAATTTAGGAAATGTGTAAAGCCTAGTAGTGAACAGTGGAAAACAAATATTAATAGTCAAAATTATATATTCATAACCATATATAATTTTTAAATTGTAGCCAAAACAACCTTGTGAATACTTAAAACACAATGTACAAGTAACCTATCATACTGACATTCATAACTAATTATTTAAGATAAACAAAAGTGTGGTTTTAACCCAACAACCCACTCTATACCAACTTATGCATGTAGGGAAGAATATTGCAATCCCTAGAGAATCACTCGAGGAGAAACCAACTTTCCTCTAGCTTTAACCTTCACCAATATAACCGTGAAAGGATCCTAGTATAAGGGCTTACCAGAAACAGGGTGAGCTTTGGAGTTTTGGTGACCTCTCACTTGCAACTAGAAACACCTGCAAGAGGAAATAATAACTAGTGAAATTAATTCAATATTCAAACCAGAAGTAACATAAGAAAAACTGAAGGAAAAACCATAGAGTGGAGTCGTATACCTCCCAGGTTTGGTAGTTAACAATCGCCCAGTACATGTGTACAGTTGAATAATGTGCATGGAAGAGATAAATACCTCTAGAAAACAAAAGCGATTGAACATCCATGCAACATCAGGAAAAGCCCCAAATTCTGAAACCGACTGCGCCATTGTTATATCTCTATACATGAATAAATAATCAAAGAGTTGTAACATGGCTTTGCCATGAAGGCCTTGCAAATGAAACCTCTCCTGCATAATATCTAAACAAAACTTTGCACTGGTGAAAAGATCCAATTTACTCCATTTACAAGATGGGTACAAAAGTGCAGTAGAACCCAGTTGTAAAGGAGAATGGAGGAGGGGAAGAGACTTCCACGTAGCTGGGTAGAGTACACTAATAATTGTCAACGAAATGACAGGAGCGTCCAATTCAACCATAAACATCATAGCCCGTTGAGTGATATTACACCTGGAGTCATATGCACATGGCATTATCTCAAGATCTAAGTAAGCCATAAGACTTGTACCCTCTCACAGCTATAAAGGTTAGGGAATTAAAATAAATATAACCTTTATTTCTTTTGCTGGGAAAATGTAAATGCACTTAATACCATGGTGAAGTATATAAAGAAAAAAAATTATGTAATTTTTTTTTTTAATTCTTTTGATATGTTACAAATGGTATTGTTATGGAGAGAAACTTCCTATGGCTTGGGGTGTACCACAATAGACTGAATGACACCAGAAATCAATCCATTCCAATATGCAAGAGAAATAAAGACATCTAACACTAAGGGATATGAAGCATACCTTATTCTGGACGGTTGATGTAGATCCCCGTTGAGATTTTCCAACAAGCTTGTATTCACAATTCGCTCTCAACAACAACAAACAAGACAAGCATGCTATATATCAAAGTGTTAGTCCTACTCTAGCATATATAAACAATCATGTATAAGAAAATAAATACATCCATGGATAGAATATTCATATTTATGCACATGTATTGGATATTTCTATTAATAAAATAGAGATACAATAGTGACAACCTCTGTCGACACTTCTTCAAACCCGAGAAACCGAGTCCTCCACATGGGACTCCACCACTTCAATCCTCCATCGTAATGGCAAGCTTACAAAGCAAAGGAAATCTTGGGAAGAGAAACACTATGTGCTCCAAAGGGAGAAAGGGATGCCAACTCAAGCATAAACAAGTGAGGCAACAATGAACTATAGTTTCCTTTCTCTCCAATTTCTCTCCATTCAATGTATCCAAGAGGCTCAATATATATCACTCCAAATAGGAAATAGAGGGTCGATTCTGAATGTTCTCAAGGCATATGGAAGGCCAAGAGTCAAGTTATTTGGGACTCTATGAGGAAAACTCCAAAAACTTTTGTCTTTATGAACATTTCCTGATGTACACAGGTTTTGGCTCAAAAGCTGCGTGTACACGTGGATATTGCTTTAAAAGGCACGTATACACATAAACCGGTGTTTTGGGGGGATTTTCTTGGGACATCAAAGTATAACATGAGCAAAGGGGGTCCAAGGAGTCTACAGAGGGACATGGAAGGCCATAAATATGTGATCTACCAAGTGTGGTAAAATCATCTATAACAAGTATCAGAGCGAGGTTATAATGCTCGGACATAATGGGTCCTTACACACTTAATTACTTATATATATATATATATAACCTCTTTGAGTTTAAATAATAATTTATAGACAATATATTTTTTGAGAATTAACAAAACTAGTACTTGATGCACAGAAAACAAAGGACCTATCAATGATCGAACCCAGAAAAATCATGCAAGAAGAACCAGTACCTGAGGGTATGTTGGTACTGGAAAATGCAAGCCTAGAAGTAGAACTTGAGAAAAAACGTAACGCCGAGATACAATACGAAATGTTAGAAACTATAAGAAGTTTGAAGGATGATTTAGACAATATTAAAGCATATAATATCAAACTGATGGATGCTAAATCAGATCAGGAGGAGATAAATGAGTTAATTTTAAAAATCTTAATAGACTAAGAAACAAAAGAAAATAATGTCCAAAACTCTTATAGTACTGGGAAGAAAAGAAAGGAAAATACAAAAAGTTACAACAATGAGGAAACCACATACAATATTCAATTAACCTCTAGAGAATTAAAGAAATATGATGAAACGAAATACATGAAACAAAAAGGAAGAGCTGTGGAATTACAAGGGGAATTTAATAAATTGAGACCTCTAATGTTCGATGGGGAATTTGAAGAGGCTGTTGAAGCTTGGTTGCTAAACATAAAATGATATTTTCAAGTATACAGTTATGATGATAATTTGAGAGCACGTCTAGCTATTTTCCAGTTGAGCGGGAAAGTTGCTATATGGTTGCAGGAGGAAAAAAACATAGATAACATACACAATGAGGAGTTAAGTTGGAATTTAAAAAAAATTGTTTAAGAAGAAATACGTGTCAAAATGATATTATGCTGAAAAATACAAGGGGTTGAATGACTTAAGATTGAGAAAATTAACTATGGAAGAATTCGTAACTAAATTTGTTGATTTACAATGTTATGTACCAATATGAAAGATAAAAAATAAAAAGTATATTGGTTTATCAGTTTTTTACCTCCATCTTACAAGGATAAAATTGAATTTCACATGCCTAAGACTATGGATGAAGCAATTAGGAAAGCTAAATTGTGTTATCTTTTATTTAAAAAAAGATCTAAATTAAGTAAAACTTAGCAAAACAAAAAGAATGAAAAGATGGATAATCACAGGAAATGATTTAACCCATCCCCCTTTAAGAAAGGAACAAGAAGCTATATAGATAACAACTATAACAGGTCAGGTTCAACCACAAACAATGGAACAAAAGATACATGGATTTTTAATAGTGGAGGGAATAACAACACAAAGGAAATCAAATGTTGGGGTTGTAATGGACCTCATCTATACAGAAACTTCCCCCACAATAATAATAGGAAAATGACCCCCTTAAACATGTTGCAAGAAGCTTCTACAGTCAATGACATAGCCATAAACATACCCAGAATTAATGATGCTCTGGAAGATTGGCAGGCAGATCATCAATCCACTATGTTGGAAGAAGGTAAAATTCTTAAATTTTAATACATTTGTTTCCATTCTTATTGATTCAGGAGCTAGTTTAAGTTACATTGCACCAAAATTAGTTGAGAAATGTAATATTTTAAAGGAAAAACAAAAAAATGCATGGTTGGTACATATATCAATAGGATTAAAGAGGAAAGTTACAGAATCGGTAAAACATTGTGAACTGAATTTTAATGAGATGGACACATCAATTGACTTAAACATACTTACTTTAGGATCCCGTGACATTTTGATTGGTATGGATTGGTTAAAATCTCATAAAACCATTATCAATTGTTTACATAAAAGTTTTGATTGCATTGATGAGAATGACAACTATCATACCGTAAAAGAAATTTATAGACATGTATCTCTACGACAAATCTCAGTTGTACAACTCAAAAAGTGTATTAGGAAAGGATGCCAACTTTATGCAATCAAAATTGTAGAGAATGATCTCGAGATGTTAAAAACATCAGTGGATCAATTTCCTATTCTTAGGTAATTTCAGGATGTGTTCTCAGATGAGATACCAGGATTACCTCGTAAGAGAGATTTAGAATTTACTATAGATTTAGGTCCTAGATCAAAACCTATATCACGAGCTCCTTACCATATGAGTATTCTAGAATTGACAAAGCTAAGAATGCAACTACATGATTTACTTGAGAAGAAGTACATTCGACCCAATATGTCACCCTGGGGAGCATTAGTTTTGTTTATTAAAAAGAAAGATGACACTTTTAGAATGTGCATAGATTACAGACAACTAAACAAAATGTAAATTAATAACAAATATCCACTACTGAGAATTGATGATTTGTTTGATCAAGTTAGAGGAGCCAATATTTTCTCAAAAATTGACCTTAGATCAGGTTATCATCAAGTACAGGTTAAAGAAGAAGACATTCACAAAGCTGCATTTTGAACAAGATATGGACATTATGAATTTGTTGTTATGCATTTTGGACTGACTAACGCTCCTGTAATATTTATGAGTATGATGAATAATGTGTTAAGCAATTTTTTGGACAAATTTGTACTGGTATTCATTATTGATATTGTAATATATTTGAAGAATGAGAAAGAACATGAGGAGCATTTACGAATGGTTTTGTAAACTTTGAGAGAACATCACCTATATGCGAAACTTAGTAAATATTATTTTTATAAAAGGGAAGTATAGTATTTGGGACATGTTATCTCATAAAAAGGTGTAGTAGTTGATCCTACTATAGTAAAGGCTATTATAGAATGGTCCATACCGAAGGATGTACACGATATCAGGTTATTCATGGGATCAACAGGATGATATCGCAGATTTATAGAGAATTTCTCAAGAATAGCTCACCCTATAACTACCATTCAAAAGAAAAGTGTTAGATTTGTGTGGAGTCAACAATGTCAAGATAGCTTTGATAAATTGGATTCTACAATGTCAAGATAGATTTGATAAATTGAAATACTCATTGAAAACAATACCTATATTAAGAATTGATGATCCTAATAAATATTTTGTAGTGTGCACTGATGCAAGTAAAGATGGTTTGGGAGGGGTTTTGACTCAGGACGGTCATGTGATATGTTGTGAGTCCAGAAAATTGAAGGACCATGAAAACAATTATGTGGTACATGACATGGAATTGGCATCCATCATCCATGCTCTTAAAATTTGGAGACACTATTTGGTGGGAAATACATTTTTGTTGTTGACAGATAATATTGGGCTAAAATATATGTTTGATAAAAAAAAAAACTAAATGCACATCAAGCCAGATTTATTGCATTTCTGAGAGAATATGATTTTGAAATTCATCATATAAAAGGGAAAGAAAATATAGTAGCAGATGCTCTTAGTTATATATATATATATATATATATATATATATATATATATTGTCCCAATATAAATAAATAAGAAGATGAATATGTAGCTAGGTGCTTTACATGTCAACAAGTTAAGGTTGTTCATCAACATCTAGCCGGACTATTGCAACTATACCCATTCCAGAATGGAAATGGGAAACTATAACCACGTATTTTATAACTAGGATACCTAAAAAAAGGAAACAACATGACTCTATTATGGTTGTAGTGGATAAATTAAGTAAAGGAACACATTTTATACTTGTAAAACACAATAGGATTTGAACCCGAAATCCGACGACATAATCCGACATATCGTACGAATGTGTCAGACAGTAATGATGAAAAGTACTGAGCCTTTTAAATTATTTTAGCACCGTCAAATTTTCGACACTAGGGCGTAGGATTTCCGACACTAGGGCTATGTCGTCGGATTTTTCACACTAGGGCTATGTCATCGGATTTTCGACACTAGGGCGTAGGATATTCAATGGAAAAACAAAAAAAAATATAAAACCACAACCGTCCGAACCTAATATTTCCCCACAAAAAAAAGAACCCAATCAATAATTTCAAAGCGCAGCCGACACAATATACCTCCACATCCGGAGGTCACACAGAGGAGGTTTGCCAGAGGTTACGTAGAGGAGGTCGTCAGAGGTGCTGCCGGAGGTCAAGTGTGTTTACGCAGAGGAGGGTTTGCAGAGGCAGAGGAGGTTTTGGTTTGAAACAATCATTCAAGTCCCTCTACAATGAACTCCCTCATCTGAATTGGTTTAAAATAATCATTCGGGTCCCTCTACAATCAACCATTTTAGTAGTGGATCTGCAAGATATTTTAGTGGGTTTTTACTTATCAGGGCAGTCCTTTCAGACCTGTTATGGATGGATTTCAAGTGGGATGCTCTCAGAATGGTAGACATGGGACCTGCTCTGCAAAAACTGAGAGTTTTATGGATTTGGCATGGTTTAATCGCAGGTTCACAATTCCTATTAGCTTCCCACAAAACCGAATTGTACATGATATAATAGCAGCAGCTCTCACAACTTTAGTAGCTCTTGCTTGCCTCCTATTTTGGGACGAGATGGCTAAGCAAGATGTATTTGATCAGGTATTTTGCTGTAATCATTTCTCTTTTCTCACCAAATCAATGTCTTTTTTTTTTTCATTTTATTGTTCCTTTGTGTCTATGGCAAATGAACTTGTGACCCCTCGCTGAGACGTGACTTTCAAAGAACTGAGTAGACTGTGTTGAGTGACTTTCGAAGAACTCAACAATTCACTAAATTACTCGTTGTTTGTATATTGTACAGGAGTTTACTTGGAAAATAAATTGGCTGATACACTCACTTGGGGTTTTCAGAATGAGGAACTAGCGTTACAACAAAGTGCCTGGTAAGAAACACGCCCTCGTTTCCAATCTACACTTCTAGTTTCCTTTCATTTAAAATTTGGTGGAAACATTATTTTTGTCTCCTCTGAGATTGAATCGACTTATGAATCCTTTTTTTTACATTAACTCACCAATAAGGGCACATGGCCTCTCCAACCCTTGTTGAATAAAGAATTAGGATTTCCAATTTTATTTATAAAATACCCAGCTGAGATGTCGTGGAGGAAAGTATCCATATCATATGGGCTTGGAACCCCCATTTTGATTCCAATTTTTTTTTTTTGCGAGACCAAATCCCATGATTTGGGTATTTTTATGAAAACATAGATTCCCTTGGGGTGTTTTTCTTTCCATGTGTATGGGTCTGATTTCATTTCTGGTAGCTTTTGAAATGTTGAAAGGAACTTAGAGAAGGAAGAGTTGTAGGTGGCTATCTACTAATTGTTTGACAAAAGTCCTCAACCAAGTAATTGTTCACTAAGTGTTTGACAAAATGCCTAAACCAAAATTTCCATATCTCCCTCATTCGTATTTTGAGGCCGGAAAAAATATACAGGGTTCGACTCAAAGATTCAACCAAGAAATTTCCAAAAATCCTAGTAACCCTTTTTTGGGTCCATAATCCAGCTAGCAAAGTGTGTTAATTGGGCCCCTTCCAGGTTGATTTTTTTTTTACTTTGAAAGAGACCCATTTGATTTGGAGAAGTAAATATTAGTACTATACAGTTTCTTTAGGTTTTCACCCATAAATTTTAAATAATGACCTTAGATTTTGATTTCATCTCCCTCAAAAAAACCTTTATTGTTTACCTTCTGGAGGCCAAATATCACTCAATTTTAGCTGGATTTTCACCAAACAAAAGGCAATGCGTTAATTATACTTGTAATTTATTTATAATGAACTTAGGAAAATTTAGTTTTACATAATTTGTGGAAGGTAGATTAGAAAGAACAAATTTCATGCTAAAACATTTTTCCCATTTTGAACCTAGTTTGAGAGCAGTTTTTATAAATGTTGGGGGTACACTTGTAAGAACAACTTTCCCTCTGAGGCATAGATGAATGTCCCTATGCAACTGCCATGACTTGAACCACCTTGGAAGCCATTGATAGTAGTTTTGTGGCCTTTCAAATCCATAGTTTTTACCATCCAACTGATGATTCGACATCACAAGTGCCATGGAGGGAACATATCCCAAATCAAATGATGACATGGAACTCCAAAGTTTATCTTCAAAGGATTTTGTCAAATCCATTTCTTTCTCTCGAATTGTAACTTTTTGAGAAAAATAATATTAATTTTTTCATACAGGGAAAAAATATATTTTTGAAGGAAGTTAAAAGTGATTTGACTTAAAAAAATGGCCACTTCTCCAAAAGTGACAAGTGTCTTGTAAATCATCAAGTCTCTTTTGACTGAAGGGATTGCACCTAACCCTAACATCTCAAATATCTTTATATATGAGGAGGGTCCTTTGTAATAGTTAACATTTATTCAACAAGGAATATAAGCTCTGTTGGTATTTCTTTAGAGTTTTTAGTGCTATACTCATTTGTCCACATTCATCTATTGAGATTTTGTATATACTTGTTAAGGTTTGAGGGATAGTAGTAGTAGTTTTTTATGTTGGTTAGCTATGTTTCTTGTATTATTTTCTTGGGTTTAAGATGTTGGTTTTAAATTTTCTTTACTAATAGTTATTGTTTGTCATATATATTTAATTTTGTGCAAGTTTTCTAAAGAATAGGTACTTGTTTGCTTAGTAATCTATGTTTGCTTAAATAATTTTGATTTGAATTTATACTAGTATGGAAAAGCTGAAAAGCCTGTGTTCATAATACAGTTTAAAATATGAACTTCTCTTCCCCTGAATCGCCCTCTCACTCTCTATGTGAGGTGAGGGCCACTGCTGTTGCATTGCATTGCAGTTGCATCCTTTCCCATGTTTAATCTTCCAGCTGTTGCTTTTCTTATATTTTGACAAATTTTCATACTTTAGCATATAGTTCCTCAAAACCAACCCCTATTTAGGAATTATATCTCTTACCTCTCATTAAAGGGTGGAAAGATTAAAAACAATTCCCATAATTGGTGTTTGTGGGTCTATAAGGTTGGAGTATTCCATGAATATCTCAAAACATGCTCACAATTGTCCATCACATGCTCCACCAGTATTTTACTGTTGCCTTTAACCTCCAACAGTATCAAAATATCCTAGGGAATTATCAAGAATAGTTTCACCCCCTCTTCAAGAGTGAACAAGGATCCCTTTATTGAGCCAATAAATCCATTGAAACGTCACTGATTATTCCTCACAAAAATGCTTCAAAAATTTACCTGCATCCTTTAAGCATGTCCTAATGCTACTACAAGCATAGATGCAATAAAATACACAATGGATAGCTGAAATTAAGAGTGTGCTTATAGGGTTCTTTTGGTTCGCTATCTGCTTGTTGTGGTTATATAATCGTCAACTCCATGCCTTCAAATAGTTGGTAAATGGTAGCATGTATAACTCCATGTCTTCAAATAATTGGTTGTGTATAACCTTCTTTATGTACCCTAGAGCCTGAGCCTACATAATTTCGTTGGTTAGAAGCCATTGATTGGGAGTGTTTGAGGGGACTGTTAATTGTAGTTCTTAGGTAAAAACACTTTGCCTCCAACACTTGAATTTTCCTCTTCTGATGCATTAAGATATCCAACACCTTAGTGTTATATGAATTGTATTGGTGACCCTAGCTGTGCCTTGAACTTGTTAATGAGAATATGGAAGTATTGTTGTTGTTTATGTATTCCTCACGTTGCTTGAGAATCCTCTTCAAAACTTAAATATAATGTTGACATTTCCATGATACTTTTAGCAATCCACATTTCCATGACACCTTAGGCAATCCATTGCAACATGGGATGCTCAGAATCACCCAATAAAAGTGGAGAGGGGAGCTGAGTTGAAGTAGGTGTAGAGCCAATTGAACAAGAGAACAAGAGGATATTGAATTTCTAAATGAAAATAGATAATCTCGATTTCCTTATTTGTAGAACAAGTGCAATGAGATGACACTAATAATTCCCCTAATTATGCCTCTATCAGAATAAACTAAGTATATGATAGAGAGAGAACCAAAGCCAAAAGCATGCACTGAATACACCCTTCTCCTAATTAAAAACGAAAGCATGGAACAAAGAAGATATAACACTTACCCAAACACAAAAGCAACCAGAACCATCACTAGAGCAACTCTTCTATAATAATAAAAATTCTCTTGCATATCACTTTGAACCTTGGAGTTGATAGGAACTAGAAAACCATACTTTCTAGGACCTTGGAGCTGACCCAACATTGAGACCTATACCTTACATGACAATCAAGAATGCAAATTGATTAAGTTCCCCAATATCCCACATGCAACCCAAAGCTTTGCACAATAGATTTTTTGACAATGAGACTTATGATTAGAGGGCATGAATGAAGGTTGACACAACTTGTACTTATCCTTAATTCCCATGATTTTTCCATTGGCTAATGCCTTGAATTCTTTCAATGCTTCGAGGGGCATGTCTTGAGATATAATTTGTAATTTGATGTGAATTTTCTGGATATACACCTAGGGGATTAGATGATAAAAAACAAACCAATTTTTCCACGAATCCTTCATTAAAACCCTTTCTTTGAGCACATGATAGTCTGCCTCCAAATATTCCAGTACCAATGGAAAACACTATGAATCCTTTCACCTCATCAAGACATGCTCTAAACCTAATATATCCTTCTAAATGCTTACTTCATCCTTTGTGAAATCTCCTTGCCCCCATGAGGATGGAATGTATGTGAAGGTGCACTATTGAGCCAATCATTATTGTACTATTTGGGATTCAATGAGTGACCCAAGAAATGCAAAGGTGTGCAATTCTTATGGAGGTGAGGAAATCTCTGCTGATGTTGCATACTCAAGGTATTCATTTTGTAAAATAACGGTCCTCACAGATGCAATCATGGAATCCTACTTATGAACATCTCCTAAGATGGGCTGGTTTGTGTATACACACCACAACAAATAAATGATAGGGTCAATGATCTTAATGGGTAAGATCTACTCTCTCCCACCAACCATGATCGAATTTCTCCAAAAAATCCAAATCTATGAAATAACCATGGCCCCAAGAGGGGTCTTGACCTCTCTCAACCTCTTTAGGATGATGAGTGAGGAGGACAACCTAGTATCTGCAATCTTCAACAATGATAGATGTGTGTATTCTTTATCAATTGTGAAGGCATTGGTGTGGGAATTCGTTGGACATTAATAAAATTATCTTATTTATCTTATGAAAAATTGCGAATCTAGTATGCATCATTAGTAAGACTTCTCATTCATGTCACATTTAGGGCAATAGATTTAAGAGCTAAATTCAAAGAATGAAGAATGTAAAGTGTCTGAAATATCTATGGATATTTAACTTCCACAGGCATGCGAACAACCCTGCCAATAGGCTTGCAAATAGGTATATTATCTGTGATAATTCTTTATAGATTCTGAAGGCATTGGTGATCATTCGTTGGACATTAATAAATTTTTCTTATTTTATCTTATAAATAATTGCGAATATAGTATGGATCATTAGTGAGACTTCCCATTCATGTCACATTTAGAGGAATAGATTTAAGAGCTAAATTCAAAGAATGAAGAATGTGAAGTGTTCGTAATATCTATGGATATTTAGTCTCCACATGCATGCAAACAGGTATATTATTTGTGATAGTTTGCATAGAAAAGTCAACGCCTACATATTCAATAAGTTTAATGAACAACTCAGCCATATATTGTGCATCCTTGTATTTTCTAAAACTACCCATTTTCTTTCAAGAAGACTGGTCCATTCAAGTAAGACACCCTAAAATTGACAAGTGTATGGCGTGCTGCATATGTATATGTATCAAAAACGACACTGACATTGGATGATGGTCATGATGATTTATTAGGTTTAATGCTTTTTAGTCACCTTCTTCTTTGCCTTAACCAACAATGTGGTTATAACCTTCTTTAAATTGGGATGCAAATATCCAGTTGGAGCCTGTTTAACTAGAGAATGACAGATTTTAATAAACAAATGGGACCATGCAACATTAAGTGACTGAAGTTGATAGAAAAAGAACCCATTGATAATATCAATCTCCTCTTGTTTCTTTTGTTGAAATATTTTTTCCATTTGACTGCTACTTAAAGCTGGCCTCTTTCTTTGTGGTTGAATTGTAGTTCTGCTCCCAAATCTGCTAGATGGCTTCCCTAATAATTGAAGAGGATTCTCATTTTTTGTTTCATACTTGCTGCTGCCACCTTCCCTGAGACAATTGTACCCTTTCTTTGCATTTCCTTTTGTTTGGTAGCACTCACCCTTTTACATGGTTGAAGTCCACATTCAGTGCTTGAAATATGGCCCTCAACTTGGAAGTAGGTGCTCTTGTATGTAGTGTTGCACAAAGACCATTCCCTACCCCAACAAGCTTTGACCTAGGCCCTTATTGTCCTAGGCCTACAGTGGATATTTTTTTTCTTGAGCTTGTTGTCTTGCTACAACAGGGTTATTTTCAACATTGAATGCTGCATGCAATTGCACTTGCAGTAGTACAAAAAAAGCACTAGCAGAAATATTAGAGTTGGTAGGAGGGGGGAACACCAATAGTGACATTTTTTCCTTTCCTTTGAATTTTACCAACTGTCTTTGATGATTGAGCCATGATTTTTGTGGACTAAATCAAGAAAAATGCTGCTATTGGAGAAATGCCAAATCTGGTTTGCAAATTTGTCTCCATCAATTACACGACGAAAAATATGTGATAGCTCTTTCTCTCTGTTGAGAGGATTCGTGTGTCGATTTTCCACCCACACGTGTTGCACATGTGCGACACATCTAATGCACAGTTCAACATGTTGGATACGGACTCTGGCACAAAGCCCCAATGGATGTGTCATGTTTCTTATATTTTCAACTTGTTTTCCAAGGGGATATCTAAATTGTAATGTTGGTCTCACCTTGGACCTAGCAGAACATTCTCTACCTAAAGCTGAAGTCACTAGTTTCAACCAACCAATTTTCAAGGTACATTAAGTTGGTCAGGTCCAATGTCAGAGCAAGACTGCATACTTTTGTTACCATATGGATAGTTTCAGAACATAACAATTAGTCTATATCACGATTTGGGGTTGCTGAAGTTGCAAAAATTCTCAAATTGAAATTTTCAGACTGGATTTTGATCAGATTTAGGGGAAAATTGGCTGGAATAACAAGTCTATTTAATGGCCCGTTATCCCACACTGCATTCTTTTCATTTGCTGGGTGTTTAGTGTGTTTATTTGAATAGATTGCGTTTAGTGTTTTCTTTGAATAGATTACGTTTTGTGTTTTCTTTGAATAGACTGCATACGTTCATGGAGACATATAAGTATTGGTTTTCCTTCACTATAATGCATACATTCATGGGGCCATACAAGTATAATTTAACCTGCTTTAATACCCTGTGGTAAGTTGAGGATCACATCATTAATTTCCAGCCAATTTAGTAGAATTAATTAGATATACAATGGATGAGGCTATCTAAGATTTGTTATTGTATCTCTCACATATTACAACACTCACCTTATATATTTGATATTATCACAAATCTATTATGGTGGTTTAACAGCCAAACATCTGCAATAGGAAGTCACATTTTGGTTGCATGTCATTAATATTAATCATAATATAATTGGGTAATACAAGTCTTTAAGTGGTACAAACTACAAACCAACAATCAAATGTTGAATATAGTTGTTTGCTCCAACAACATAACTGACAGTGAGACTTAATACTAGAGCAGTGCAATCTTCACATTCAGTATATTTTTTCATGAAAACTATGTGATTTTTTTTGTTTTTTTGTTTTTTTTTGCGCTCTTTTGGAGAAAACTATCAATATATGGTGAAGGCATGGTAGGTTATTGATACAGTTTGGAATATAGCATGTAATAGACAGAGTCAGATTGGAAGCTACACTTGATTAGGCTTCACTCAGCTGAGTAGTCTTGTTTATGAGGATTATGATGCAATTGTTTTTCCATGCCTATGTAGACCACTGTAATTGGACCATCATCAGGATTGCAGGGTCAAAGTCCACTTAGGCCCAAGTCCATTTATTCCCAACAGTTTCCTTGCAAAAATGAGTTTACTTCTCACAGCGGTTAGTTGAGTACAGTTTGTGAATACTTGTTTTTGTGCTTCTACTTTGAAATATTCTCTTTGTTTAAAATAACTTGCAAGCAATGACATTTTCAGGATAGATATTCCATGGTACAATTTTTTGTAATTTGATTTTTTTGCAGGCACTCTTCTAGGGTATTGTATTGAACTTGCATCAAGGAGTTTTGGGGCCGGGTTTAAAGTCTCACTTATTGGGTTGAAGGCTTCTTTTTTTGCAGACAATCACATCTAATTTTTTCTGGTTACTAGTTCGTATGCTTTGTCTTTTAATTTTAATGTATGGTTGTCACAAGATAATTTACCTTGATGATGCCCAAACAAGTGTTGGTTAGCAGCTTTATAAATTTGGTAACCTGCACACAAGTTGTTGAGAAGCAATTTGTCGACTTGATACATTCCAGTACATTTTCTTTGGTGGGTTTAAGAAAATGGTATTTTCTTGGATAGATATATGCCCTTCGACAGTACAGATGTTTTTGGTGGTATGCTATATGCGGTTCCATGCTAGTTACCAGTGAAATCAGTCAGAGTAGGTAGGATACAAACTAAATGTTACTATTCAAGGATTAATTAATTAGGTTCCTATGCTGAGTATTTTGCATTGAAAGTTACTAATTTTTACTGTGTTTTGTTCTAACTAGTATATATTTTAGATAGTGTATGAACTAAAGGTTACTATTCAAGGATTAATTAATTAGGTTTCTATGCGAGTATTTTGCGTTAAACGTTACTAATTTTTACTGTGTTTTGTTATGACTGGTATATTTTAGAATAAATTCAGACACTTGGCCGATAGACTAGAAACAAAGAGATTTTGTTTCAAGAGTTTGTCATTTCTAGAGTCTTGAAAATACACCACAGAATGTTAAAATACTGGGTAGTAATTTACCGTATCAACTGCATGAGCCAATGTCCCCTGGTATGCTTCTTGCTTGAGTGAAAGTTATGTCACTGTTTCCAATGTGGCAATTGTTTTTAAATAGTGTAGTACTAATTTATGTTGATTATATGAAGTCTTCGAATACTTTGCAATTTTATTATAGAAAGTTTGAATATGGTAGAAAATTTCACCATTGTGTGTATATGTCATGTTCACAACGGTACACAATATTTATATATTTTATTGTTGAAAGCCTGATTAGACTCGAAAATGTCACAGTTCTGTGTACCTGTCAATGTACATACATACTGACCCCGCATAAATACTTCGTGATTTATGCAAAATGTTGATAGGTACATATGTACTGACCCCACATAAATACTTCTTGATATATGCAAAATGATTATCCATGATATTTTTGCAGCGATAAAAGTATTCGAGTAGGCAAGTAGATTATTATGCAGTGGATCACTGTGTATAATTTACTAGGATATATTTTTGTTAACCATATAATATACAAAAAAATGCAGTGTTGCAGTTAGTGTATAGTTCAGTGGATAAGAACAATATGCAATAGCATGCTGGTATATTGAACTTGCCCTGTAGGGGATATTTTTAACTCGTAGGATGTTAAAAATAATCTGGTACATATTGACCCCGCATAAATACTTCGTGATTTATGCAAAATGTTGGCAGGTACATATATACTGACCCCGCATAAATACTTGATATATGCAAAATGATTATCCAAAATATTTTTGCAGCGATAAAAGTATTATAGTAGGAAAGTAGATTATTAGGAAGTAGATGACAATGTGTATAGTTTATGAGGATATATTTTTGTTAACCATAGAATATACAAAAGAAACGCAATGTTGCAGTTGTTGCAGTTTGAATGCCAATATTTTGTACCTGTTGGTATGTTTTGAAATATCTTAAAGCTTGTATTTTGTAGTTTGCAGTAGGAGTTTGTGGTAGGTATTTTATTCATTGTGGTCAAGGCATGAATCTTTTGGTTGATCAAGGATTTTAATTATTCAAAACAAGTTCATTTCTGAAAGTGACATTTGATTCCCCACCAAAGATATATCTTTTAATAATGTTGGGTTTAGCCAGCTCATACCTAGTGTTTCCCTGCTCTTGGGAGCTTTGGAGTGGGTATGAAACATTCCTAAATGTATAGGTACGACGGTGGGTACATGGAAATGTTTAGGGAGATTTTATGGCAGGTTTGACCTATTCCGAGTTGGCATTTTGTGGTTTAGGTAGCTCTTTCAATCATCCAGCATGTCATCTCTTTATATAGTTTCCCTATCAGTGCAATGATTCTTCCCAATGTTTCACAGTTTCCCTATGATTTCCATTTCATGAGTTTGATCAAACAAGCCACTGCAGACCAGAGGCTTAATAATCTATGTGATGATTGATTTTTGTCATTCATCTTTCCAACTATAAATACTAATCTTTTCTGTCAACTATAGATTTTAACTTATTTATCTGTGCTGGTTTGATGGGATAAATGGGAGATATGGATGAGCAACCCATGAAGGAGGGGGAGGAATACCTGGGGTATTTGCTGGAAAGAAAAAATGAGCAGAGCAGGCTAATTGTTGGGTACAAAACCTCCATTTGAGATGTCCCCACCCACTTTATAAGAAATAAATTTCTAGGGGTATGATTCAAATGCACGGAACTTTGAAGCATGAAGTGAGTTGTTTTTTGGAGTGCTTTATCTTGAGGTCTCCAGGTACCTTGGCCACATAGAATTGGTTGGACAGATTCCTGCTGTCAAACTAAATAGTCGACTAATCGTTGGGTATTGAACCTCCATTTGAGATGTCCCCATCCACTTTATAATAAATAAATTTCTAGGGGTATGATTCAAATGCGCAAAACTTTGAAGCATAGAGTGAATTGTTTTTAGGAGTGCTTTATTTTGAGGTCTCGAGGTTCCTGAGTCCACATCAAACTTGGCCAGACAGGTCCATGCTTTCAAACTAAGGGGCTAATTTGGGCAACCTTCTAAGAAGAATGTGAAATTTCAGTTTTTCATTAATTACCCAGGCGCACAAAATTTCAACACCATATTCTTTTGTAAGGTTTGAAGTTACTAGAGATAAAAACTTAAAATTCAATCTATCAAAGTTGATAGGAATATACATTGATGAGATTAGATTATTCACACTCTTTTCCCAATATCATAGCATATAAGTAAATAGAACTATGTTGGAACACGGTGTAACAAAACCAGCAAATAAAGAAAGAGAACATTGTCAACTATATGTTCGAAACATTGAATTTCTTCCACATCAATTACTAAAATTTTGTGCTCAATAAACTATTCATTATAGCAGGCAAGGAGGAAAATGCATTGTTTCAACAACAACATGGTCACAATGGTTAAGCATTTGAGTGTTTTATTTACCTTGAAATAAGTTCATTGCCATGATATTACTCCACATTCTGCATTTAGACATATGCTGCTCTTAAATCATTTTCCATGTCCATTTATATACAACTTTTGTTTCAACTTATGGTTATTCTCAAATGCATTTCTAGTCTACATCTTCATGACTATAGGTTATTCTCAAATGATGTCAAAAGGTTGGATTGAAATTCCAAAAATGACATAAAAATCATCGATCAATGTTTCCTCTTCGTGAATATAGGTTAGATAATATAGTAGCTCATATGCATTTTCTCTTCATTTAGGGTTATGCAATGTTGTAATGTTTATGACAAAATTACTATTGAATGTCACCACATTGAAATATGATAGTTACAAGTTGAGAACCAATGTAATATGAAATAATCAATAGTAATAATTGATGTTATCAAGTGGAGCATAAAATATACACTCACACTATTACAAACAATGGACTTTTACATTCATACTTATTTTAGCAGCATTCTACAACAATATGTTTGTGAAGTATTTGATAAAAAACCTTGACCCAATCATAGTAAGGCCATGTAAAAACCTTAATTAGAATTAGGAACACACACTATACGATTATGATAGTCATTGACAAAATAGGTGAACAAGTTTTAACTATGAATACAATTTTTTTTTAATTAATATACAGTATCTCGTCAGTTATCCGACATTCAATGCCTAGCAGCTATTGTCGGATTTCATGTCAATTCGACGAAGTTGTTGTGGCTCCAATGGTATATTGTCATCTCATTTTCGACATCCTGGGGCCCTTTTCCGACAACATTGTCATAGGAAATTTGATGGCCTTTCCGTAGGAAATCCGACAGCCTTGCCGTAGGAAATCCGAGGGCCTTGCCGTAGGAAATCCGATGGCCTTGGTTTGGCATCGAATATCCGACGTTATGCCACCGATGAAAAAAACATTAAGGTTGTCGAATCCTCGACAGGTTATTGTCGAATTTCAGACATGGCTGCCATCGGATTTTGGGCTCAAATTCTGTTGTGAAATTGACTTTTAAAGCTATAAACATCGCTAACATATTTATGAAAGAAATTTTCAGACTTTATGAGATATTGAAAACAATCATCACTGATCAAGATGAAAAATTCACCTCAAACTTATGGATGTCACTATTTAAAGGTATGGGTACAAAGCTAAATTTTAGTACAACATACCATCCTTGTAACACCCCGGTTTTGACCCCATCGTATTAAAATTGTGCATGATGTAAATATTGTATTAAATCATGGTAAGGAGCTCAAGGCCAAATCCCTTCCATTGATTTGGTGTTTTGTGTATCGACGATCAATATTGATGTCGATGGTTATAGTGCTAAGTCAGGCACAATATATTTTGAAGATATCATGTAAATATGCAATTTAATAAAATACCACAACTAGATATGCACTGCAACGTAAGAGATTGGGGCATGATTTCACAAGGAATAGGGTTGGGAATTATTCAAACCCCTAAGCCATAGGGTTAAGACAGATGTCAATGGGAGAACCCGTAAACCCTCAGCTACATTTTTGTCCTCTGCACTCAATCATTCAATTCTTCTTCAAGAAGTTGGTTGAGACAGTTAATGCCTTGGGAAAGGAGAGGCATGGCAGTCGATGTCGTGCTTGGGAAATATTGTAGTCTCTGGGAACCTGTATTCTTGATTATGGGGAAAGTAATCACCCAAGAAATGTGTGCCTGAGTCATTCATTCCTTATTCCTCAGTCGTGAGAAGGTTCAGGGGGGGGGGTTCATTGTTCATTGTTGTTCTTTAGTATTCGTTATCCTCCTTCATGTAGAGGATTACTCCATCATCGATTCATTTGATCCCTATCCTTGGCTAGGAACCCTAGTTGTTGTGTTACCGTGTTTCTCTTTATTACAGAGTAGAACCCTGTTTTGTTGTGTTACCTTGTGGTTTGTTATTATTTGTGCCCTGGTTTGGGTCTGAACTATATGCAAGACTTACGAGTGGAAGAGACACTGAATTGGCTTGATAAACCTAGTTAAGAGAGTGTTAGAATATAATCCGTTAGGGATTATAATATTGTAAATAAATAAATAGGAATAGTTGGAAGCCGAAAAGGCTGGACGGAAGGTTAAACAAACCGTCACATGAATGTATAAATGCATGCTTAGCCATGAATAGAATAATCGAATCGGGAGTTATACCTAACAACTGGTATCAGAGCAGGTTGTCTGCCATAACTCCTGCTGCATTTCTGCGCCCTCCTTCCTGCCATTCTTCTTGCCATTTCATTGCCAGACTGCTCCATCAGTCTGCCAGTCGAGTCGCATGCAAATTCCTTCATGATTAAGTGTGTGTGCTGGGAAACCCTAATGAGTTGAGCGTTTCTGGTGATTATCCTGAGTCACGACCTCTGCCATTCTAGCCCACATAATTCGTTACCATGATGCCGAACTACGGTGTCAATAGTTGCTGTGTTAATAGGCGTCGATCAAACCTCTGATACTGCGATTTTATGTTTTTGTTGAGACTGCAATACTGATCTCTGATACTGCGATTTTATGTTTTTGTTGAGACTGCAATACTGCGTTGAGTATATCTGAAGACGTGTTGATACTGCGATGCTGCGTTGAGTATATCTGAAGACGTGTTGATACTGCGATGCTGCATTGAGAGACTGCGAGCTGAACCCTAATTTTTTGCAGACCGGTATAAAGCTGGTGATTTGACGATGAAAACTGATTATTTTCAGTGTTTTTGATAAAGATTCCTCCTAGAATTGTTGCTGCGACCTGGAGACTGCCTGGTGGGGTGAGAGAGGCGACTCTCTGATGCCTGCGTTGAAGGACGCTGGTGCCTGGATTGGTTTCTGGAATATACATTGTGAAGACCACTGTGGGAGACCGCGTGGTACATTACACATGTTGGAAACTGCGCACTATTGGAGATACCTGCAAACCCTAATTCTTTCACGCTACAACCATATTGTATGCCTCTACTGCGATTGTAAAGAACCTTACAGCCTGGAGGAAACACAGTGATCTTGACCTAGATCGTTGGTGGAGAGTCACGCCTTCATCAACTACGTGGAAACTGTTTGAAGAGC
>LPNX010352620.1:95339-114995 GCA_001517045.1 Pseudotsuga menziesii | reverse complement strand
TTCGAACATTTTGATCTTGATGATGCAACACTGTTTATAAAGAAAGTTGGAAGATCTGTTGTGTATCTTGTGGTGTATGTAGATGATCTTTTGATGACAGAGAGGAACCTCACAAAAAGATAAGAGTGGCTGGTGAATCTTCTATGCACATCCTGAAGAGAACTGGAAGGGAAGGTATAGCCGAAGGGACTGTGTCGTAGAGAAGGGGATACTTCCTTGTGTTGGGTGTGTAGGTATTATGGATTCCAGGCCAGATAGATCTTTTGGAGGTGTCCCTAGCTCTATGAATGAGCCACTAGCTTATCCATTCTACCTTTCTGCTTCCTTAGCATCCTGATAAGCCCAAACGTAGATTGGCTTGGATGACAACCTGATAAACCAAATGGTGTATTGGCTTGGCTGGGAATCCTGATAAACCCAATCATATATTGGCTTGGATGAGCAGGCTGATAAACCCAATGGTGTGTTGGATTGGTTGTGTCTTGATGTGCATTTGGCCATGTCTGATTCTTGGATGGACAACCTGGTAAACCCAACTGTTAGTTGGCTTGGCTAAGTAGCCTGATAAACCCAATGGTGTGATGGCTTGGTTGAGTAGCCTCATAAACCCATCTGTTAGTTGGACTAGATGGTCCTCAATGTGAATGTTGTCTTGATTGCATGCAGCATGATAAAACCAATCATGTATTGGATTGGCTGGACAATCTAATAAACCCAACTATAGGTTGGCTTGACCGTGTTTGATATGTTCTGGCTATGTGCGAGCATGTTGTTCCCTAGTTCCTTGTGGAAATCATGCCCAGCTCGGGGGTGGAAGTTGTGTTGAGAGATTGATGAACAAAATTGGCCTGTGGTTGGGTGGAACGTTGTAGCAACATAGTTAGTTTCAGGACAACTTCATCTTTAAGATAAGAATTATCTATTGTATTATTTCTGCAATGTATTTACTTCTGAATGTACTGATTATGTTGAATGCTTATTAAATATTTAAGTTGAGTTTACTGTTGTTAAATGTCGCTGCATTTTGCATCTGTATATGCCTTATTTTTTTTCATTGCATTTTTCTTATGATCATGGAGGCTAGAAGCCTGGTTGTAGAGTAAGAATGCATATGAATTAAGCATTTTCGCACCCGGCAATCCATCTGAGGAAGGAAGAAGGCTGGAGGTGGAAAGAGAAAAAGTAATAAGGAAAAATGTTGGTTTTCCACACCCCGGAATCTTCCTGTGGAAGGAAAAACGCGGAAGTGGAAAAATGCCAAAAGATTCTAAGGAAAAATGTGTTTTTTCGCATCCTAGAATCCGCTGCGGAAGGAGGAAGGTGGGAGGAAGAAGTCGGAAAGAAGAAAAAGAAGTGTGGAAAAATGTTGGTTTTCTACAATCCGAAGTCCGCAATGGAATGCAGAATGTGGAAGGTGGAATGTGGTTAAATGATTCCATCATATTTTTAAGTTTTCAATTCCTGATGTACACATCGAAAGGAAGAATACTGAAGGAGAAACATGGTTAAATGATTCTGTCGTATTTTAAATTTTCTAATTACCGAAGTCTATAGCGGAAGGTGGAAGGATCGTATTTTAAGTTCCACTACCCGGAGCATGTAGCAGAAAGCGGGAAGTGGAAAGCGGAATGACAGAAAATCATAGTGGCATTTTGCAAAGTTCTGTCTTCCACAAGCCGCATTGCGGAAGGCAAAAGGTGGAAGGAGGAAGGAGGAAGGCAAAAAAGTTAGGTTCAATGTAGAAATGACTTTTCTAGATACATAATGGATATATGAACTACATAACGAATATTATAGTGGTTTTTAAGCCTAAGAATGAATGTTAAAGGATGAACATGAACCATGACTGTGTTTTAAGAGAAAGAAATAATAAATTTTGAATTATTATGCATATTAGTCAGGTGTATAGGCGCGTGGTTACATGTACAATGTGGTATCAGAATGAGTAGTGAAGTCATGTTCCTCCCTTATATGCTGATCTAGAGGGGAGGGGACATGACAACGTGGTATCAAAGCTATTGGTTTCAACATTAGGCCTAGATGGGCCAAGTGAATAGTTTTCAGAGCTATTGGTTTCAACATTGGTCCTAGATGGTCCAAGTGAATAGTTTTCAGAGCTATTGGTTTCAACATTGGGCCTAGATGGGCCAAGTGAATAGTTTTCAGAGCTATTGGTTTCAAAATTGTTACTAAATGGGATAAGTTGAATATTTTTCCAAAGAGAAAACTGCAATGAACAGTCGATAAGTGGTTTTTAAATTCTGATATTGTCTCACAGCTAACAATGGTGTTATTAACACATTTTCCAGGGTCATAGTACCATTTGAAAAAGTTGGATTTGGTTTGACCATGAGAATCAACAGCATGAATGATGCACAGGATCCATATGGGCTTGAGGAAGATGCTATGGGGGAAAAAATTCGAGTTGAGAATGCTAAAACATAATCCAATGGAAGAAGATATCAAGAAACTCCCCCAGATATTGTAGCCACCATGAGAAGCCTAAGGGTGGAGTTGCAAAGCTACAGAGAAGATAATGAAATAATGATTAAAGATCAGGAAGAGCAGAATCAATTGAATGAAACCATGCTGCATATTTTGACAAACATCCAAAGGCAGATAAACTCTGGTCATGAGGCATTAAATCTAGAAGGAAGTAGGAGTGGTGCCAGAAGAAGAAAAATGTCTTCTAATGGATCATCTGACTCTGAAGGATCCACTGGGGGTTCAAGCTCTTTATCCCATAGGAATAAGAGGAAGATGCATTACCAGAACAGTTCACATGATGAATTTAAGAAGGCAATTCCTCCTACCTTTAATGGTGAGGTAACATCCGTTCATGAAGCTAAAGCTTGGCTTCCTGGGATGAAAAAGTATTTCCAAGTCTAAGACTACTCAGGAAATATGAAGGAAAGGGTATCCATCTTCAACTTGAGTGGAAAACCATCCATATGGTGGGAGTGCCTTAGGCAAGTGAAGAAGATCAAAGACAAAAAGATCATGTGGAAGCAATTCAAGAAGTATTTCAAGCAGAAGTACCTCTCTGACAGGTACTATGATGACAAGATTAAAGAGTTCCATGACTTGAAATTGGGACAACTAACCATGAAAGAATATGCAAACAAATTCTTGGAATTGCTGAGGTATGTTAGGTATATCAGAGATGATAATGTGAAAATTCAGCATTTTCTAAGTGGATTACCTCATCCATAGAAAGATAGGATTGATTTTGATGAACCTGGAACTCTAGAACAGGATATAAGGAAGGCCAAATATTGCTATGATCAGAAAAAAATCAAACATGATTCCCATAAGGCATGGAAGGACAAGAAAAATGAGAAGTTTGACAAAAGAAAGAAAGGTTGCAAACCCTCTCACTTTTGAAATCAGCAAAGGAAGCCATCACAAGGTGTGACTAAGCCAGCCAGAGTGATGGGAGATAGGCCAAGAGATCCAAAGGATCCAAGAAAACCACTCCAATGTTGGGGATGTAGAGGAAATCATATGCGCGAGAACTATCCGCATGAGAATGGGTTGTAAGGAAAGCTTACAACATCCAAGGACCTGAAACAATGGGTCAAGTAGCAAGGACCGTCCCTAAAATTTACACATCCCTAGCAGACCAATATGAAGATCATCAATCAATTGTGGTTGAAGTTTAAGGTGGAACCCGAGGGAGAGTTCTAAACCAAGACATTGCGCATCCTCGACAAGAAGGTCACAGTGCTTCAGAATCGAGTCATTGGACAGGTAAAGGTGCAGTGGAAGCACTACGGTCTTGACGAGGATACATTGGACTGGAGGATGCCATGCGATTGGCACATCCATTTTTGTTCAATTTTGCAGAGCACCGAGGATAGTACTAACATAAGGGGGAGGGGAATGTAACACCTCGGTTTTGACCCCATGGTGTTAAAATTGTACATGATGTAAATATTGTATTAAATAATGGCAAAGAGCTCAAGTCCAAGGCCCTTCCATTGATTTGGTGTTTTGTGTATCGACGATCAAGATCGATGCCGATTGTTATAGTGCTAAGTCAGGCACAATATATTTTGAAGATATCGTGTAAATATGCAATTTAATAAAATACCACAAATAGCTATGCACTGCAACGTAAGATATTGGGGAATGATTTCACAAGGAATAGGGTGGGTAAATATTCAAACCCTTGATCAATAGGGTTAATCCATATGCCAATGGGAGAACTCGTAAACCCTCAACTACCTTTTTGTCCTCTGCACTCAATCATTCAATTATTCTTCTATAAGTTGGTTGAGGCAGTTAATGCCTTGGGAAGGGAGAGGCATCGTAGTCGATGTCGTGCTTGGTGAATCTTCTATGCACATCCTGAAGAGCACTAGAAGGGAAGGTATAACCCAAGGGATTGTGTAGTAGAGAAGGGGATACTTCCTTGTGTTGGGTGTGTAGGTATTGTGGATGCCAGGCTAGATAGATCTTGTGGAGGTGTCCCTAGCTCTGTGAATGAGCCACTAGCTTAGCCATTCTACCTTTCCATTTCCTTATCAACCTAATAAACCCAAACATAGATTGGCTTGGCTAATGGCCTGATAAAACCAAATGTATATTGGCTTGGCTGGGAAGCCTGATAAACCAAATCGTATATTGGATTGGCTGAGAAGCCTTATAAACCCAATGGTGTGTTGTCTTTGCTATGTCTTGATATGAATTTGTCCATGTGTGATCCTTGGTTGGACATCCTGATAAACCCAACTGTTGGCTGGCTTGGCTGAGTAGCCTAATAAACCTAGCAGTGTGATGTCTTGGCTGAGTAGCATGATAAACCCATTTGTTAGTTGACTTGGCTGGTCCTCAATGTGAATTTTGGCTTGATTTACTGCAACCTGATAAACCCAATCATGTATTGGCTTGGTTGGACAATCTGATAAACCCAACTATAGGTTGGCTTGACTATGTTTTATATGTTCTAGCTATGTGTGAGCCTGTTGTTCCCTAGTTCCTTGTGGAAATCATGCCCATCTCGGGGGTGGCAGCTGTGTTGAGAGATTGATGAACACAACTGGCCTATGGTTTGGTGGAACGTTGCAGTGACATAGCTAGTTGCGGGATAGTTTCATCTTCAAGATAAGTATTCTCCATTGTATTATTTCTGCAATGTATTTGCTTATGAATGTACCGAATATGTTGAATGCTTATTAAAGATTGAAGTATATTTTACTATTGTTAAATGTCCCTGCATTTTGCATCTGTATATTCCTTGTGTTTGTTTCACTGCATTTTGATTATGATCATGGAGGCTAGAATTCTAGTTATAGAGTCAAAATGTATCTGACTTAAGCATTTCTGCACCCCAGAATCCGCCTACAGAAGGCGGAAGGTAGGAGGTGGAAAGAGAAAAAGTAATAAGGAAAAAAGTTGGTTTTCCGCACCCTAGAATTTTCCTGCGGAAGGAAGAATGCGGAAGCAGAAAAAGGCCAAAAGATTCTAAGGAAAAATGTGTCTTTTGTATCCTAGAATCCGCTGCAGAAGGCGAAAGGTGGGAGGTGAAATTCAGAAAGCGGAAAAATGTTGGTTTTTTGTGATCTGAAGTCTATAGCGGAATGCAAAAGGAAGAATATGGTTAAATGATTCCATAGTATTTTTAAGATTCTGATTCCCGAACTCCATAGTGAAAGGCGGAATGAGGAATGTGGTTAAATGATTTCGTCGTATTTTTAAGTTTTTGATTCTTGAAGTCTATAGCGGGAGGTGGAAGGCAGAATGCAGAAGGCAAAATATGGTTAAATGACTCCATCGTATTTTAAGTTCCACTATCGGGAGCGCACAACAGAAAGAAGGAAGTGAAAAGCGGAAAGGCAGGAAATCAAAGTGGCGTTTTGCAGAGTTCCATCTGTTGCAAGCCACATTGCGGAAGGCATAAAAGTCAAGTTCAGTGCGAAAATGAATTTTCTGGTTATAGAATGGATCTGTGAGCTGTGTAATGACTATTACAGTTGTTTTTAAGCCTAAGAAATAATGTTAAAGGATGAGCATGACCCATGGTTTTGTTTTAAGAGAAATAAATTTTAAATTTTAAATTATTATGCATATCAGTCAGGTGTATGGGAACGTGGGTACATGTACATTGTGGTATCAGAACAAGTAGTGAAGATGCATTCCCCCCTTATATGTTGATCTAGAGGGGAGGGGACGTGAAAATCCTCAAACAGATAGACAGACAAAGCGGGTAAATAAAGTACTAGAGGATATGCTAAGGATGTATGTAATGAATCAACCATGTAAGTGGGAAGTATATATTCATTTAGTGGAATTTGCATACAATAACAATTATCAAGCTTCTCTCAAAATGATCCCTTTTAAGGTATTGTATGGTAGATGATGTAAAGTACCCTTGAGTTGGGGTAATCTTGAAGACATAATGGCTTTAGGACCAGACATGTTAGAATAGATGGAAACAATGGTAAGACAAATAAAATAGAACTTAAATGATGTAGAGGACAACCAAAAACGTTACGCCAATAGGAAGAGGACAACTAAAGAATACAATGTAGGGGAACACGTGTTCCTAAGCATCAAACCAAAGAAAAGTACCTTAAGCACATGATTATATGCCAAACTTGCACCAAATACATGGTACCGTTTGAAGTATTGGCTATAGTGGGGCCTATAGATTATCAACTGGATTTACCTCCACACATAATAATCCATGATGTGTTTCATGTCTCATTATTAAAAAACATATTGTTGATAAATATCATATCATTGATTAGAATAATGTACAACTAGAACCATAGAGAGAATTTCAAGTAGAATGAGTGTGCATCCTCTATATGAGAGAGGTAGCGTTTCAGAAAAAAACCATTGTATAAGTTAAAGTTCAATGGGGGGATTATGCTCTAGAGGAAGCTACATGGGAAAGAGAGGATGTCATGAAGCAAGTTGATTCATTTTTATTTCAAAGTTAAAATGAAAATGAATAGTCACCGAGGACGGTGACAATATGTTGGGCCAAGAAAAAGTACATAAGGAAGAATCCGACGCGCAAGCACAAGAGGAAAAGTGGGCGTGCGACAAAGAAAAGAAGATAAAGGAATAAGCATGAGCACAGAGCAGAGGAAGTTGTAACAAGGATCGATGCGATGAGGAAAAGCACATCCAGAGTTGGTGGAAGAGGAAGGTAGAAGATTAAAGGCTAGAAAGGTGAAAGAAAATAAAGACTGTAGAAGGACGAGCCAGTAGAAGAATAAAGGACAGTTTTGTGGCTATTTATGGCCTATACACATAGGATGAAAGGAATTTTCGTGACTATTTAAGGTTGTGGTTAATTTAGTGTAGGAATTTTGCGGCCAAGTATGGCCTGGAATTAATGTAATAGAAGATATTTTGCAGCTATTTGCGTCTGTAATAATTGAGTTGTACTCAACCGACCTTGCATGGTCTTGTAAACACTATAAATAAGAGGAACCCGCTCTATATAAGGGTTAGATTCAGTTTGGTAGTTTAGAGATTTATCTAGAGGAAGTCGTTAGTTCATTGTTGACTCAAAAGAGGACTCTAGTAGAAGTAGAAGACTGTTGAACCCCAGATCTGTAACTGAGTGCGCACACAGTAAAGTAGACGAGTCGATCCAAGCTGTGTGCGGATTAGTAGGAGTAGATAGAAGAAATAAACCAAAGAGCATGAGAGAGACAAAGAGTTGAAAAAAATACATGTCTCAAGAACAGTTTGTAAGTCACAGACTATAAGGTGCTACCTATATTTCTCATGCTATATGAAGAGAACCTTAGTGGTTTTTTCCATATGGGTTTCCACATTATTTCTATGTTGATGTATGTTGAATGGTTGTATGTTTAGCTGCCAATGTTGAATATTGAAGGTTTATGTGGATGTTTTCTTACTTTGTATTGTTAAAGTTATTGTTGAATTTATGTCACAATGGTACCAATCAGTAAATGGATGAATGAATGTTTAAAGCATTGTCAACATGTTATGTATGATTTCATGATTAATTTGCTAAGTTACAATATAAGTCACACACTATTCATTATAATTCGTCGCACAGTGGCGCCAATTGTTGAGTGGTTAAGGACAAGGTTGTGTCGTGCATCGGTTGTGGCACACAGCTGCACCTCTATTACAGAGTAGAAGAATCCATCCCTCCATCTCTGTCGAGGGCCTTGGTCACGTGCCAAGGGACTATAATCCCTCACCAACTGCGAAAATATGGTTCTAGTAGTTACACATTAATATTTCTCGAGTGAGATTGTGCCTGCCTCCTAATTTTGGTGTCTTGTTGGTGTTGTGCTATTGTTGAACCTCGGGTCGAGGCAAGAAGGAAGAGAGGGCCAACAAATGGTTTCATTTCCGGGACCATTAATCATTTGATTCGAGGGAAATGTTTTGGCACTTAACAAAGAAGGAAATAGAGTATTGGTTGGAGTCTAAGACACTAGCATTTGCGCAAGAGGAGAGTGCAAGGTCACGGTTGAGTGAAAAAAACTGGTTAGATCGATACATCTACATTGATATTCATGATATATTCTTTACAGAGTTCCCTATTGTTTTGCACAAGTGGTTGTCAAGATTGGCGATTAAGAAGAAAAATTTCTAGAGAAGAGAAGCGGTTGAGTGGAGTGATCAGTTGGTTCGCGAGATAACCAATGTAAGTAACACCATATCTAGAGCTGTTGATTTTTGGGTCGACAGTACTTTGCAAGGGTATATTACTGAGTTTGCAGTAAAGACTATAACCTCATATAGTGAGGCTAAAAGAAATATTTTCCAAGGACCATGAAGAAGGAATTTGTTATCTATCAACACATGGATAAAGATGCTAGCCTTATGAGAAGAGCATCTTGCAGTTGAGTAGTTGAGCCACATATCCAAGGAGAGGGGATATGTCGTAGACGATCTATAGAGAAAATGGGAAATGGTGAGCTGAGATGTTCCCAGGAAGTACAAAACCTGAATTAGAAGCTGGATTCTTAAGAAGTGGAAGGAGATTGAGATCAGGGAAAAGAAGAAAGACAGAGGGAGGTCGACAAACTCCTAGTCTGTTTGAAGAAAGTGAGCACGAACTTCAATCGCAGCTGGGCGAAGGGCCTTGCGACGAAGAGGAGATCTATATCCTAATTTTAGAAGAAGTAGAAGAATCCAAAAAGTCTTTGGAGACATCAAGATCAGGGCATGACTACATCACACTAGGGGTATCGCCAGAGGTAAGGTCTAGAGCCTCACCCTCTGAAAGAGTTTCTAATAATAATAGTGCTAGTACTGCGACTAGTGCATAGGAGGGTACAACTCCATTAAATTATTCATCAGATAACGCCAATGCCAATTCAATGGCTGGGCATGATATTCAGTTACCCACATTCAATGGGAATGGAGTAGAGGATCTAGAGAAACATTGGTTCCTCTGTGAAGTTGTTTGGATGGTTCTCCTAGTTCATAACACCGACCTAAAGAAAGCACAATTGATCACGAATTTGAGGGGTCGTGTGCTGGACTGGTTTATGAAGTTCTGTGTAGTACCTCCAGGAACACCGCAGAAGACCCTTGAAGAAATATGACTCGGAATGATCTGTGAGTTCAGAAAACCTAAGTCTAAGTCACAGTGCATCACCGAGATCAAGGAGATAAAAAAATCATTGGCAGAGTCCATATGGGGCTTTAACCAGTGGTTTAAAACTTTGATGGCCAAAGTAAGTTTCCAAATGTCAGATGTACAACATAAAGAGTGGTTTATTGCTGCGCTATTACCACACATATGAGGCCCATTAATGCAACAAAAGATCGAATCTCAGACGAAAGTGTTGGAATTAGAAATGAAGCTGGAAGTCTCACCAATCGGCGATAGTTCCGTAGGAATGGTGCAGATTCAGTCGCAGCTAGCTAGTCTGACGATACAACTTCAGGATATCAAGAAGGGAAAGGAATCCCAAGAAGACTTATGGTGTACGGAATGCAGAATGGATGGACACACCAAGGATAATTGTCCGACCTACATGAAATATATCTCATCGGGTGTGCCAAATCCATTGAGTGGCCACAGACTACCTTGGTGCCACATATGCCAGACTAGAGTACATTGCGACGAGGACTGCCTGTACTTGCAAAATATTTTAAGTACCCCAACAAGCCTTTTCTGTAAATTTTGTAAGCCAGTAGGCCATGAAGAAAAGGATTGCAGAGAATACCAACTCTTAAAGGAAAAGATGGTCGACACCTACTTGATGAAGAATGATGGAAAGGCCCAGGCTGAACCGACACAAACATATTATCAGCCTGCACATTTCCCACCCAATCAGTATCAAAACCAGTATCAGCATTAGTATGTGAAACAGAATCAATCTTAGCTGTAATACCAGCAAAATCAGTATCCCCCGCAGCAACCACACCCTTAGGGAAGGGGTGGTGGAAACTTTAGAGGCAGAGGAGGAGGATTTAGCAGAGGAATAGGTCAGGTTACATGCTATAATTGTGCACAATTGGGCCATTATGCTAGATATTGTCAGGAACCTACAAGGACATGTTCATATTGTAAAGCGTAGGACCATAATGTAGAGCAGTGTCCTCAGTTGATTGTGAAGTGGCAAGCTAGGACCATCGCAGGTCCTAACCCTATGCAGAATATGAACCCAAATCCAAAACCTAACTTGAATTTTCAAATGACTGCTACTAAGCAGTAAGAACCGAGCGTTTCTATCGTAACATGAGGAGGCGTTGTGACTAAAGCTGATCAGGATACACCACAAGAACAACTACAATCACAATTGTGACCCGTGATGAAGAAGAAAGTACCATTCGATGTCTAAAAACATAAGAAAATCTTTTTGGATGCACGACCAGATTTTATGGACTCAGAACAACTGTCTTCTATATCTGAAGTAAGGGAGATTCCTGAACGATTGCAACAACTACTCCAGAACCAAATCTCGAAAAAGGTTAGTAAGCTCAAATCGTTTCTGTTAAGTTGCTTAACGCTAATTCAGGATAAAGATGCCATCGTAGAACTACAAGTGTTGATAGAAGAAACCCCAGAAGAGTCGAAACCAGAAAGGAGAGTTAACCAGGTCAAGAAGAAATTCAAAACTGGAAGTCAGTTAAGAATGATTGCACAGATAGGCAACTACGACATGGATTACATTATTTTAGACCTGGGCTCGGACGTCAATATTTTGATGCGACAAACTTGGGAAGGGATGGGAAAGACAAGCTTAGACTGATCTACTATCCAGTTGCGACTTGTAAATTAGGTGAAAGTCCTACTAATTGGTAGGTCGAGTCAAATCCCTGTCGACATAGAGGGGTTGTGCACATTTGCAGAATTTGAAGTCATTAACATTGTCGATGATACAAACTCATATCCCACGCTACTGGGGATATATTGGGCCATAGATAATCAGACCATTATAAATCTCAAGAAAAGGATACTCTCATTCAAGGATAATGAGATGAGGGTCATGTCACCCATTGATCCATTAGAGGGACAGAGATACGTCGAGCCTATCTACATCGACAGACTAAGTGATTATCTCGAACAAATCTACAATGTCACTTCCCTACAATAATACTACATTAATCTGACAATAGATGGAAAACTAAGCTGGAGGAGTGCTAGTTCATGCACATCCGACTCAGGAGAGGCCTTGGAGAATTGGAAAAACCGGTTTCATGAGGTCTCTATGAGGAGTTGCACCATAATTACAAGGTCTGTGCAAAGGGTGGAGAATGAGTTAAGTGAGATTCCCACCTATGAGGGTTTACCTAACCTTGCAACCTTCCTAAATGAGTTTGGAGGACTCATAACAGAGTTGCAGTGCTTTTCTGCGTTAGACCATGTACTAAAGGCTACACCCGCTAGATGGCGGGGTCATCACAAGTAGGCCATAAAAGAATCGACATAATGAAAAAGGTTGATGGAAGTCAGATTCGATGAAGAAGTCACCACCGTGAGTCACAAGTACACAGGATTGTCAAACCCTGTCGAGCACATAAATCGGTGTCACACCTCATTTGCAGAATACCCGCGACAGGAATGGGCCCATCATTTCATTCACACATTAGAAATGACACCCAGGTGTTGCTATACATCCATGGAATTGCGACAAGGAACCTAGGATTGGGAAGGGATCATTAAGTTGTTTGCGCACACATTTGAATTTGCTGATGAACAACCTACAGTTGATGCTGCGCTTCAAACGATAAAGGAGAAAATTTTTATTGAAATCCCCGTTGAAGAGGAAAATTCCCACTAGTGTAGTGTGACCATTCAACAATGGATAGCTTGCTATAATCTAGGTGGAGACCCAGATGATGATTCGACTAACATAAGCATACCGGAATCAGAGGGTACGAGCGCAGTAGAAGGAAGTGGTATTTCAAGCGACTAGTTCCTTAAGCTACTAAAAATAAATAAAGTAAACATTGGCTCGCCAGAGAACCTGAAGTTCACCAATATAGGATATTATTGGGACAATGAGACAGTCATGAAGATCACAGAATTGCTGCATGCGTTCCTAGATCTATTCCCTACCAACTTTTTAGAGATGAAGGGAATAGTCGGTGACCTAGGGGAGATGAAAATACCCTTGAAACCAGATGTTAATCTAGTCAAACAATGACCTTATAGGTTGAATCCAAGGTATAAAGAAAAGGTAAAAGAAGAATTGGATCACATGCTCAACACAGGAATGATTGAACCTATTGAGGAATCTGAGTGGATCAACCCTATAGTGATCTAGGATAAGAAAACCATAGGTGAGATCAGGATATGTGTCGACCTAAGGAAACTGAACGATGCATGCCTGCACAATCCATTCCCAACATCGTTCACAGATGAAGTATTGGAAAGCGTCGGAGGGAAAGAGATGTATTCATTCACAGATGGATTCTATGGCTATCATCAAGTAAGAATCATGAAGGAGGATATCCATAAAATGAACTTCGTTACAAAATGGGGATGCTACCAGTATACGGTAATGCCCTTTGGACTCAAGAATGCACCTGCTATTTTTTCTAGAATAGTAGTTTCTGCTTTTAAATATTTTATTCATAAGTTTCTTGATGTCTACTTTGATGATTGGACTGTATTTGGTCTAGTAAGAGACCATATTGATAGTTTGCACATGATGTTGGGCCATTGTCGCCAGTATCAGATCATGCTTAATTCCAAAAAAATGTATTTTTTGCACACCATTTGGTGTACTATCGGGTCATGTCGTGTGTCGCGATGGTATTTTGGTTGACCCAACGAAAGTTGCGATTATCCTTGACTTACCACCACCTACATAAGTCACGCAACTCAGATTAGTGATAGGACACAGAAGCTACTACAGGAAGTTTATCAGAGGATATCCAGAGATAACTGCACCTATGGAGAAACTATAAAATAAAGATGTGAAGTTTCAGTGGGTGGAAGCTTGTCAAGAAAGCTTGGATAAATTAAAGAAAAATATGCCCATTGCGCCAATACTTTTATTTTTAGACTGGAAGAAGGAGTTCCACGTTCATGTCGATGCATCGTATGTTGCACTCGGCATTGTCTTAACACAACCAGGTGAGGGTGCGCTTGACCACCCTATTTCTTTTGCTAGTAGAAAACTGTCGACAACAGAGAAAAAATACACAATGAAAAAGAGGGAAGGCCTCTCCATGGTATACACACTGCAGAAGTTCCGACATTACTTGTTCGGTGGACATTTCAAAATGTACATTGATCATTCGCTTTAAAATACCTAGTCAACAAGCCAATGTTGGGGGGGGAAGATCTGTCGATGGCTCCTCCTGTTTCAAGAATTTGACTTTGAGGTCATTGTTAATCTTGGTCGACTGAATGTCTGACCTGACCACTGGTTGAGGATAGAAAGATATGAAGAACCAACCAGTCTAGAGGATAACTTTCCTGACGTGTAGTTGTTCACAGTCACCATGATGGATGATTAGAACAAGGAATTTAACGCCATCATCCACTTCCTGAGCACAGGATATGCACTTGAAGATTTCTCCACTAACTAGAAGAAACATCTGGTTGTCTGAGCTGTTGATTATACGTTGATTGTGGTACATCTGTACAAGCTAGGCGTGAATGATATATTACTAT
The DNA here is from genome assembly GCA_001517045.1 of Pseudotsuga menziesii. Classification (NCBI taxonomy): domain Eukaryota; kingdom Viridiplantae; phylum Streptophyta; class Pinopsida; order Pinales; family Pinaceae; genus Pseudotsuga; species Pseudotsuga menziesii. Next base: position 100,912 of record LPNX010352620.1, on the reverse strand, counting down.
GGTGTGTCTTTGACTATGAGCAACAATGGGTAATGAGTGAATCACATGCTGGTGTCACAAGAGGATACTATGATGGAAAGGAAACTATGTGCAAGATATTGTAAAAATGATTATAGTGGCCAACCATACATATGGACACTAAGAGTTTCTACCGGTGCTATGATATCTGCAGAGAACAGGAAAAACATTGTGTCATGATGAGATGTCGCTTGCACCACAGATAACACTTCAAGCATTTTAAAAATGGGTTGTTGATTTCGTTGGACTGATCAGTCCACCAAGGAAGAGGACTAGCATGCGCTACATTAGCATTGCAACTGACTACTTAACCAGATGGACTGAAGCTGCACCTGTTAAATATTGCACCGCTGTGACTGCCGTGAAGTTTTTATTTGAAAATGTGGTGACCAGATTTGATTGTCCAAAAATTCTACTCAGCAACCAAGGTACGCATTTGTTAAAAAAAGAATTGCTGGTCTTATTGCAGAGTTCCATATACAACATAAGAAGATTGGAACGGTTGAAGCCTTCAACAAGATTCTGGAGAATGCATTAACCAAAGTATGAAATGTGCACCAAGATGATTGGGATTAGAAAGTTTCAGCTGTGCTATGGGCGTATTGCACAACTTGCAAGTGACTGATAAGGAACACCCCATTCAGACTAGTGTATGGGTAGGAAGTTGTTGTGCCAATGGAGTACATTATGTCGATCCTATGGATTGTTGTGCTGATGGAAATGATCGATGGAGATGCTGTCAAGCAAAGGTTGTTGCAGCTCGTTAAAATGGAAGAGGAACACTTCATCGCAGGATTCCATCAGAATGTTGAGAATCAAAGGTAGAAATCATGGCATGATCTCCATATCCAAATTAATCCATTCAATGTCAGAGGACTTGTGTTGTTGTATGACAAAAAAAAATTCAACCATCCAGGAAATTTAAAAATGCATTGGCTGGGGCCATATTTGATCACGCACATCACTGACGTGGGCACAGTAAAATTGTAGAAACTGGATGGTACAAATGTTGCAGGTATGGAAAATGGAATTCACTTGAAACCTTACTATGATAGTGGCGACATGCTTGGGTAAGGTCGTGTCGCTCGAAAAAAGAAAAAAAAAAGGGAGAAAGGAAACTGTTTTGTCGCACGTTTGCGACAAAAACTGGTAAATCATTGAAAAGAGTGGGAGGGACAACTGGCCGTCATTAAAGCCCGAATATGGTGCAGTTATGACAGCGAAGCATAATTATTTTGACAAGATACGAGGAGAATGACGACAGGCTTTTTGGTCCCATCAGTCGTCCTTGTCATAACTGCCATAACTGTTCTGATAGGTACATATCAAAACTTGAGTATACGAGTTAATGAGGAATGCATCAACCGGGAATCCCATGTGATCGACATGATGTCGATATGCCATTGAAATGATCACATGAGCCATGAGCACACCTCTATAAATATGAGGCTTCATCGCCAAGAATTATTTTATGTGCATAGAGAGAGTAAGAGAGAACCCGAGTCGATAGTTAGCAGAGTCGAAGCCTATAACAGAGCAAGACGAAACCCATGGTCATAGAGATTTCCAACGCCAGTGAGCTATCAGAAGTAACCATCATCTTGTTGTGTATGATCAAAAAGGAAATTACATCGCAGGAAGTACAACAGCCAGAACAAGAACCAAAAGAAATGGCACGACCAAGGCAACAACTAGTTCCTACCACCGGTTCGACCCCTGTTCCACCCTCTGGCTCGAGTTCTGTGCCAAATCCCATTCATAATCCACCGGTTGCAGGTCCATGACCAGTCATGATGCTAAGAGAAGCTCCAGAATAATCCAGGTCAAATATGTCAAAGAAACGCAAGGCTAATGTCATTGTGGATATGCCTGTTGAGGAAATGCCAAAGGAGGACACACCCAACTCACCACCCCACAGATACGCTGGTGCCACTATGGAATAGCAGAAATTTCCACATTATGTCTAGACAAGGAGAGATGATGTGAATGAGGTGAATCTCACACAAAAAGCATGCTCCTCCTTAACGACACCCCAAATTCCTACTGGTGTACCCCTGTTGATGGACATATTGTCAAATCTAGCCAAGATGCAGTTTGAGGATGTTGATACACGCAAGCAAGTGGGTTTAGAAAGGAAAAACTACATGGTTACACTTCCAACCGTGCCACCTAAGCTCGAGCTCTTAGTACCAATGGAGTGGGCCAGTGTTGTCGATAGCACGAGCTTGTTAAACTTGCTGCTCATGCCGCACTTTGGTCAGAGCACCCAGGTAACCACATATGTGAGATAGCACCTTATCTGTTTTAACAGAGGATGTTTATGGCTTGATAAACCCTACCCTGTCGACATCAAGCTCATATCATATATAATGGGTCTGCCGAAGGTCGGAGGTGACCTTGCGCCATACTTGCGCCCAAATAGAGATACGACCAAGATGAAGCAAAAGTATAATCTTTAGCACGCAGCAAGGGGATTCCTCATTAAGGTTCGCAGCAAAAATATTATCTTGCAAGCTATTGTGCAAGATGAGATCCACTGAGTGCACCACCGGGGTGATAGAAATCGCAGAGCAATGCATGGCGGGCATAATCTTCAACTGGTCACAGTACCTGTTGAACGAGCTCATAGATGATGTAGCGTTGGCACATGAGGACCCTAAGGATAAATTCCACTACTCATGGCTGCTCATTTTGCTTTCCTTTGTTCTGTGGTCCAACCCACCAGACTACTAGCCAATGGATGCCCCAGTTCTTTTCCTTGGAGCAAAGTATCAGAACCTCTGGGAGGACAAGGAGGACAAGATTTTCCATACTGATAATAACATTGAGTTTTTTCTGCACAGTGAGGAACTGTGCGAGGTAATAAAGAAGTCACACGGGGTAAGGGCCGCGATGGTGTAGAAATACTTGGCATTCATAAAATTCCAAGCCGATGTCCACAATGTTATCTTAGAGTCGTGGAAGGACCCGACCAAGCAAGCACATCAGGCGGGGTTTATGATCACTGACGTCGATGTGGACACATTCGTCCAAGACTGGCTGGTATAATGGCGCACCCAATCAAGGAGCAATGGGACCAAGGAGGAAACCAGGAAGGAGACGACCAAGGAAGTGGCCAAGTCAAGGGCCAAGAAAACGAGCAAGAGAATGGTCAGGGTCATGACCAAGATGATGGGTAAGGCAATGATGGTGGCGACGGGAAAGATGATCAGTTGTCGAGCTCAGATGATGATGATAGTGAGCGCAACAAAGAAGATGATGATGATGATGATGACTATGAAGGCACACCTACTGATGAAGATGTAAAGAAGGCCTGGGAAGAGGCGCACAACATAGAGTAGTATCATCCATAGCGTAAGAAGAAAAAAGTGGACAAATTGGCTAACACGGTCAACTTAGACGAGGATGACATAAGCTTGTTTTCTGATACCATCGTAGAGGTTGCCAAGTCTAGCTTGAAAGGTATAAGTAAGAAGCATTTGCAACTGACCGACAAACTAGTGGACCATATCAATGACCTGATTGAGGCTATCAATTATATCAAAAGCACAGTCGAGGCTGATACTTACGGAATGGACCCTAATGACATGCTAGTAACACCACTACTGTTGTCGCTGGTAAAAATAGACATCTAAGCACAAGCAATGGAAACAGGGAAACCTGAGTTTGATGATGTCGTCCATGGCTTTGAAACGCTATATATGGACTTCTCTAAAGTTACACTAGCTGAAGTCTATGCTATGCAACATGCAAATGCAACTGAAATACGGATCCATGAGAATGCTCTTGCGTATCAGGAAACCAAGAAGAAAACAAAGGCAAAAGAGCAGAAGTCTCTCCTTTGAGAAAAGGAGCAGGAAATTGAGGCCAGAGAACAGATTTGGATTACACTTGCTGAAGCCATTAAGGAAGCAATCGTAGAGTTTCCTTTAGAAGAAGGCCAAGAAGATGCATACATGGCCTCAAAGGTAGCACGTCTGTCCCGGATTGCTATAGAACCGAGGAAACATGTCGAGGAATTACAAGCATGGCAGACACCAAGAACACCTCCTAATGTGCTTGAAAAGTGCAACAAAACAACGTTTGAGGCTATTGTAAGGATAAACCAAGGAAAAAATATTTGCAATGAGGCAGTTTAATCCATTTTCACGATGTGGGAGGCACTTCTGGAGGATGAGACTGTGGAGAAGATCAAGGAAGATGCACGACAAGCTGATGAGAAAATCACCGCGGTAAATGCAGAGATGAGAAAGATGCCACTTAAGGAGAAGGTTACAAATATCGTTGAGGTAAAGGAGCTCCAGCAGGAAGTCCAAGGTCTTCGCGACCAAGAGCAGACTCAGAATGATGAAGTGGCACCACACCAGTTGGAAGTAGCACAAGTTACAGGGCTTATTCAACCTGTACAACAGAAGCTTCAACACATCATGCATTCATTAGAAGCAGGACCGTCGGAACACATCATTTTCGACCGTATGGAACAATTGGCTAAGTAAGTTGAGGAGGTCAGCGCGGACATTACATGGGTGCAACAAATTTTGCAAGAGTTTCAGTTTAAGGTTGGTCTTGTGGCACAGCCTGCGCCAGAGGCATGAGCTGTGCAGAACACTAAATTTTACAGAGGCATCATTTTTTCTTAGTGGCTCGGAACGAGCCACAAGTGAGTGCTGGGGGCCTGTTGGGCCAGGAAAAGTACACAAGGAATAATTCTATGCGCAAGTGCAAGAGGATAAACAGGCGCGCGATAGAGAAAAGAAGGTAAAGGAAGAAGTGCGAGCACAAAGAAGAGAAGCTGTGATGAGGATTGGTACGATGAGGAAAAGCACATCCAGAGTCGGTGGAAGAGGCAAGTAGAAGATTAAAGGCTAGATAGGTGAAAGATAAGAAAGACTGCAGAAGGATGAGCTATTAGAAGACTAAAGAACAATTTTACGGTTAGTTATGGCCTATAGAGACAGGATGAAAGACATTTCCATGAATAGTTAAGGCTGTGGTTAATGTAGTGTAGGAATTTTGCGGCCAAGTATGGCCTGACATTAATGTAATAGAATATTTTGTAGCTATTTGCGTCTGTAATAACTGAGCTATACTCAGACGACCCTATGCGGTCTTGTAAACACTATAAATAGGAGGAACCCGCTCTGTATAAGGGTTAGATTTAGTCGAGTACTTCAGAGAGTTATCTAGAGGAAGTTGTTAGTTCATTGTTGACTTAGAAGAGGATTCTAGTAGAAGTAGAAGGTTGTTGAGTCGTGGATCTGCAGCTGAGTGCAGAGATAGTAAAGTAGAAGAGTCGATCCAAGCTGTGTGCAGATCAGTAGGATTAAATAGAAGCAATAAACCAGAGAGCATGATAGAAACAAAGAGTTGAGAAAAAGACATGTCTCAAGAACAGTCTGTAAGTCGCAAAATGTAAGGTGCTACCTATATTTCTCATGCCAGATGAAGAGCACATTGGTGGTTTTTCCGAGATGGGTTTCCACATTATTTATTGTGATGATGTATATATATACGTATATATATATATGTATATATATATACGTATATATATATAC
>LPNX010352620.1:0-94931 GCA_001517045.1 Pseudotsuga menziesii | reverse complement strand
TATATATATATGAATACACAGCCTAGAATATTTCCCTTAAGATAGTGCAATACAACCATTTAAACGATGCATCAAATACTCAATAAAAATAGCCAAACTATCCACACAAGATTCTCTTCTAAAAAATCTGCTCAAATATAAGAAATTTACAAACCCTCTACATATATACATGAATTTAGGAAAGGTATAAAGCCTGGTAGTGAACGGTGGAAAAAAATAATTAACAACCGAAGTTATAGATTCATAACCATATACAATGTTTAAATTGTATCCAAAACAACCCTACAAATATTTAAAACACAGTGTACAAGTAACATGTCATACTGACAGTCATAACCAATTATTTAAGATAAACAAAAGTGTGGTTTTAACCCAACAATCCACTCTATACCAACATGTGCATGGAGGGAAGAATATTACAAACCCTATAGAATCACTCGGGGAGAAACCAAATTTCCTCTAGCTTTAACCTTCACCAATATAACCGTGAAAGGAGCTAAGTATAAAGGCTTACCAAAAAGGGGATGACCTTTGGTTTTTTTGTGACTGCTCACCCACAGCTAGAACCACTTGCAAGAGGAAATAATAACCATCAAAATTAATTCAATATTCAAGCTAGAAGTAACATAAGAAAAACTAAAGGAAAAATGATAGGGTGGAGTCATATACCTTCCAGGTTTGGTCGTTAACAATCACTTGGTACATATGCACAGAAGAGCCTAAAGACCTCCAGAAAATAAAAGCGACTGAACATCCATCCGACATGAGGAAAAAACCCTAAATTCTGAAATCGACTGCGCCATTGTTATATCCCTATACATGACCAAATAAACAAATATTTGTACCATGGCTCCTCCATGAAGGCCTTGCAGACTAAACCTCTCCTGCATAATAGCTAAACAAAATTCTATGCTTGTGGAAAGATCCAGTTTACTCCATTTACGAGATGGGTACAAAAGTGCAGTGCAACCCAGTTGTAAAGGAGAATGGAGGAGGGGCAGAGACTTCCATGTAGATGGGTAGAGTACACTAACAAATTTCAACTAAGTGACAAGAGCGTCCAATTCAACCATAAACAGCGTAGCCCTTTGAGTGAGATTACACCTACGATCATATGCACATGGCATTAGACCAAGAGATAAGTAAGCCATAAGACCTGTATCCTTTCATAATTATAAATATTAGGGAACTAAAATAAATATAGCCTTTAGTTATTTAGCTAGGAAAATGTAAATACAAAACAATTATGTAAAAACTTTGTTAAATTCTCTTGGTATGTTACAGAGTGCATACCAATACAAAAATTGGCTAAATACTAGCATACATATATACATGAGAAAGATATATGATACTTAGTGTTATATACTTAGCAGTGAATAAGCAGCTTTGTTGTTGCAATGAATAAGCAGCTTTGTGTCGCAGTGAACAAGAAACAAACCCACAATGTTGGACACGTCAACACAAAAATATCTAACAAATTTTGGGTAATGTAATGGAAAAATAAGAAGTCTTTACAAATAAATTATGATGGGTATCAAAAAATTATAGCACTTTACCATGCAATATAAAGTGTTCGATGACATGGTGGTTTCCATAATTAAGATTTTTTTCTTCCCTTACTCATTTACGTTAATACACCACTAAAAACTTGTTTTATTATTATTAAAGACTATGTTGCAGGAATCCACTACCGCATAGACTTTTTAATAATGAGTTTTTCTACATGATAACAACAATCATCGATTTAATCTAGCCTGGTTTTGGAGGGAAAATGATACTAGTTGGTGTATTGATGGCTTCGAATCTTATTGATGCATTAGGTGATCATTTTAAATTGATGTTTTTTTTTAAACAAAAATGGTTGAGTATCTTTTTATAAAAAAATTGATAAAAAATTACATAGTTCTGAGCTCGGACTGCTCCCAAAGGAGAACCACGTCCGTGACTTCTTGTTCATCCTTTACCATCCTATAGTTTTCATGGATTTTCCCTAATATATGGAAACTATATCTCCTGACAAACTGCTCAAGTAAGAGATCACAAAAACAAAACATATGCATAAAAACTTGTAGTCCCAATTAAGGTATCCAGTTCCTCTTGTAATCCTTTTGATCGCAAACTAAGACTCCAAAGTCTAGATCAACACCCTTATTCGCCATGATGTCTGCTTACTGGTTGTTTACTCTAAGCATATGGAGGAAGTTGATGGCTTTGTATTCATTGACCATGCATTTTAGGATGTGATGCATCTTGGTCACTGGATTCTTGCGCTTCTTCATCAAGTTCCTTGCTTCTCCGACAACCATCATCGAGTCATCGAAAACCACCAACTCTTCAATGCCAATATTCCTTGCAAGTTCTAGACCTTTGATTAAAGCTAGCCATTTGACACAATTATTTATCTACTTTCCAATTCCCCAAGAGTAATATTTTATCTTATTTCCTTTAGAGTCGAATATGACTCCACTTGCACCTGCTAGCCCGATATTTCCTTTCGAGGCGCCGTCAAATAATAAGGAATTACAACCAACATTCTTCCACCACACATTGAAGTTTTCAAGCTTCATTCTAACATGCCAATTTTGAGGTTTGGAGTTTTTCCTTGGCTGAGTCCAGGCGGTAGAGGAAGTGCCCCCCAAAAAGTCGGAAGCCCAAGCTCTTTTTGCATTTGTCAAAGGTTCCTTGTTAATATTGTCCATTTTCCTCATTGATAAAGCTTCCACCCAAAGTGCCTTTGCAGCAGCAACAACTTTGCCATGAATGTTTTTTTCCCTCGAAAATTTCAATGTTTCTTATTGTCTATATTTTCCAGCAAATATATCTTGGGAGAGCTTCCCATGCTCTGGCAAAGTCTAGTTTTTTAGAAAGGGATCCCTGGTAGTAACCTTTCCATCGAGTGAAGAAATCGTTCCAGTTTGTTGGCAATGTTAAATCCCAATTCAATTCTTTGAAGGCCCGCTGCCAAACCTCCTGAGATAACTTGCACTCTATGAAGAGATGCTCCGGGGACTCTTTTGAATTTTTACAAAGAACACATCTCATTGGGCATGCGATTCCTGTTTTCCTGAGGTTCTCGGCGGTCAGAATTTTTCGATGGGACAATGTCCAATAATTATTTTTAATCTTTGGTAGCCCATTGTTGCTCCAAGAGTTCTTTGATACCTCACAGGGAGGATATCATCCCCAGATGGAGCCAGTTGTTAACAACTCTGCCTAGCAGAAAGTCGAAGGACCATGGTAAAGAAGAATAATGGTTGTTTGGAAACTTTGGTTAAATATTATGATATAAAGTATGACAAAGGGCGAGGAAGTGATGAATTATCATGGGATCCAATGGTGCAAATCAAGGAAATAGAAGATCGACGGCTTATAATGTGTCCGCTTTATGAAGATGCAAGAAGGATAAGGACATACGGGGTGTTCGATGAGACATGAAGATCAATGGTCACAGATCAAGCTCAATGAAATCTACGGTCATTGTGAACTCCGCCTCGTAAACTTGCACGTTTGATAAAACGAAAAAGCTCGACGGAATAGGGTACGTGTGGCCTCATCCAACGGCTAGGAAATAAAGCAAAATTACATCGACGGTCGTTGACGGATCCAGAGCGGGAAGTTGTGCGGTGGTTGGAAACAAAAAGTGGTAGCGGATTGGAAACCATGGTACATGCGTCATGTTGTGGTGCATTCCATGGGAAAAAGAAGTTTGGCAGAAACCGCTGAAGGGGGGCCTCCGGAGTGGGCTCCTATATAAGCAAAGTTGACTTGTTGAAGAACTACTTTTTATTCGCGTCGGACAAATGAAAAGGACTGCTCGCTCGCCACCCTTTTGATAGTCAACCTTGGATATATGCGGCCACAATAACTGGTAAGTCCCGAATACCCGAAATCCATCCGTCGAATTACCGTTGTTGTCTGTATTATGGATAAAGGGAAATATTTGCAAGGGTTTAACCGTATTCTTGACGAGAAAGAAGAATACCTGGTTGACAGGGATAGAGGGGTATGTGATCCTTTCTTGTCTATGGGAAGTATATCAGTCAGCAAAGAGAGATTATGGAAATACAATTCACAGGGTAATGATATTCTAAATGCTTATAAATCGTTTTTGTACCATTTTGTTGTTGAGCAGACCCTGCATTTCCTCGAGTTTGCTCAGTGGTGTGCAGTTAACTATTCTTCATCTTAGAGAGTTATTGTAAGTCATTCTACGTCTAGGATACTATGTAAAATTGATTCCAAGGTCATCCGTGAAAACCTAAACTTGCCCGCCAATTATCCCGATAGTCGTGAGCCTGTGAAAGAGTCCATTTTAGCTGAAGTGTATAAAAATTGTGAAACTAAGGTCCGCAGCAAATTCCTGTCCAGCATCTTGAACGAGGGTTAGTCACTAGAGGGTCTTTTCCTGCCATACCATGTTCACATTTTCAGAGATGAGGTTCAATTAGTCGTGTCCTTAGTCTGTCAAGTCTTGGTTTTAGATGATGATTGTCATGTCAATGAAGTCATTTTGGGCTTCCTATTAAAAATGAGTTCGATGAGTTATGAGTCTCAGTCAGTTCATGCCTTCAATTTAGATTAGTATCTGGCAGAAGCTATACATCTCTAGTTGAGTGATTTTTCGAAAGTCAGGTTTTTCAAGTTTCAAACTTATTTGTTGAACATGTTGCTATGTTCGAATGTCACCGAATTGCAGTTTTTAAGTACCATATTTTCTTCAGATTTGCCCAAGCAAATCAACATGTTTGAATTTGCAAATTCTATCATGTCAGAACTAAACAAGATGTTGTTTGACGAAGTGTTACCCCAGGTATTAGAAGAAATGAAAAGCATGATGCAATCCTCACCTGAGGATAGGGTCGGAGATTGGTTTTTGTACAAGGATTTCACCATTTTGAGAATATATGGTTTTACTGGAGAGCCTTATAGGATACCTGCTTTCCTTAATCCCAGAGTTTTTGCATTGGAATATATGGGACAGAGAGTGCATGCTGAGGAAAAACACTTTGGACCTTTTAAGAAATCTTCCAATATCAAGTTCCCTCTTAAAGTTGGCTCTTTTATTTTTAAAAATAAAGGTGCTCTGGTGTTCATAGAGAAATTGTTAGAAAGTATGGATTTTCAAAGGGATCAAAGGGTGAATTATGACCCCTACCATATAATTTCCTTGAGAAAATAAGCTAACAAAAATAAGCCATTTGACCACCAAGTTGTTGAAGGTCTGAATGAAGCCGCCAATTTGCTTCATTTTATGGAAATTCCAGGATCTGATGAAAACACAAGCAGTATACCGGTTGCAGTCTCTCAAGTGATAGATGTTTCGAATGTTTTGGTTAAAAGAAGCCTTTCTGAAGTTGAAAGTATGCAGATAGATGAGGATGTTTCACATAAAAAGGCCAAGTTGTTTCAAGATGATAAAGCTTTAAGTGAAGTCATTTTAGATGATTTAATTTCAGATGATTTAAAAAGAGTTGTTTTGGTTCCTACAAAATCTGTACAGGTGAGTCAGTTTTCTTTTAAAGGTGTAGATAATTTAGAATCAGGCCCAATTTTCAAGTCTAAAGAAGAGCTCATGACTAGTTATGTGGAGAAGCAAAAGCAGTCCCTAGAAGAAACAAGGAATCTACTCCCGTGGGTGAGGAGTTTGAATAATCCAAAAACTTCCTTGATTTCTACCAGAGACGTAGAAAGAAATACTTTTAAATTGGCCATGGTAAGTGATAAGAAGATGTCATAAATGGAAGTGAGATTAGACAAGATTAGTGTACCAGATAAAATATAGCTACATAAACAAACGGGAGACATTATTTATTCTGATTTATTGCATGCTATGATGAGAGTTAATAAATTACAAGTTTTGTTAGACAAATTGGAAGCTCAGTTAAAGCATGAAAAAGTTGAAAATAAGGATAATTCCATTCAAATAAAAAAGATACAAGCAGACATCGTAAGTTCAGGAAATGAAAAAGGTAACACCCAGGCAATCAAAAGACTCCTAGAAGAAAAGGACAACGCCCTCCAGGTATTGAAGAAAAGGCTGAAGATCCCAAGTACAGAGCATGTTCAATCATCCAAATTATTAGCATTACAAGAGGAAAAGGATAGGATTTATCAGGATATGATGGAGTATAAAGGAAAGTCTGTAAAATTACAAGAAGAAAGGGATAAGTGGCAAGCAGAACGAAACGAGTTAATAGCACAAATATCGCAGCTGAAAAAGGATCAAAATGAAGAAAAGGAGATCATGGAGGAATTAATGAGCCAAACTCCCACTGATGACGACTTGTCTATTGTGAACATTGAAAAACCATTAAATGATTTCTCTGCAGATGACCTACTAGTGCCCATGTCCCAAGTCAGCCTGACAGATGAAGAAATAAGAGAATTAAAGGTGGAAAATGAAAAAGTCAAATCTAAGCTAGCGAAAATGACTAAAAATAAGAATAGAATATTGCAAGATAAAAGTCAGCTACAAAATAAATTTAATGAATTGAAAGAAAGGAACATAGGAAAGGGGCCTCTCCAAGGAGCAAAGCACATAATTTGGGATACATTATCCGTAGAAATTACTAAGTTCAGGCAGTATTTGAACTTCATTGATGATCAAAGCATATTGATCAATATGGCCAATCAAAGACTGAAGTTAGTAAATGAAAATATGGAGAGGAAACCCCTTGGCACAGCTCAGAATGCACTAAATTTCTTAAATTCATTGACTTACCAAAAATTGCATGATATAGGAGTAAAGGACAGAGTAGCAATGGTATTGTGGGCCAAAAGGTTTATTCATAAACACCATCTAATGAAAACAATACAATACAAAGCTGATGAAATGATCTCACAGGTTAATGACTTCAAGCAAGCTTTTAAAGAATTATTTGAAGATGGCCTTCCTTCCTTTTGGGACGAGGAGGGACGAATGTTTTCTCAAGAGCATTATCACAGCTTGCTGGTACGAAGCCATATGGATCATTCTAAATTTGACGATCTGGAAAAAGGGCTGACAGGGAAAGTCATCGTGGATAAGCTGACCGAAGATTTTGAGATATTGTAGAAGTTCCTAATCATCAGGGGAGGGTTGCCTAAAGTATCTTATGAAGCCTACATGGAGCTGGAGGTGTCTATTAGAGAGATGATTGAATATGATATTCCAAGCGCCGAGCAGTGGAGAGCCATAGAAAGATTTGGAAAGACAAAGTACATCCTTCATTCATGAAAACAGGTGTTGCGCATTGAGGAGCTGCTTGGATGGGCCTTGTCACCGAGTTTATTTTAGTTTAATAATCTGTTAGGATCGAAGCAAGTAGTTTATTCCTAGGAGTTAGGAATATAGTTACAAGACTTTGATTAAGCAGGTTATTCGGTTACAAATCTTCTTGGAAGAAGAGAATCATTTTATCTATATAATTGCATTTATTTTATGTGATGGGGGTTGGAACCCATCTTGTTGATTAATATTTCCTGAAGACATATATTTTTTTTGAATAACAAAGCCGAATGCATGTGGTTATCAAAGATTCTCATGCTATTTACATTGCAGTCTGTTTTTCCCTTCCTTTGTGATTGTTTTTCCAGTGTTTCACTCCATTTTGTTTTCTTCATATCTGGAACACAGTGTTGAATGGTTGGAATTCATATTATTTATGCTCTGATCATTGTCTCAGATATTCTATGAATGTTGTTGCTAAAATTGATATAGAACTCATCTCTTGATGCCTTGTATTGATGGACTGTTCATTATTTCTTCTGTCCCACATGAACTAAATGAACGACTGTGATTGAATGGTTATCTTGCCTTTGATAAAATCTCATGCATATATCTTTGTGATATCTTTATGTGTATGTGACTCCATTGCCCAATGGTTATGTGTATTGTTTCAACCATCTATATGATCTTTGAGTGTTAATTTATATCTGGCCTTGTAAAATATGTATTTGAGAGATCCCTCTCTGGAAAGAAAAGCCTGTTTCTTTCTAAAGTGGTTTTTGTTGTTACCTTAGGATTCACCTTTTACAACCTGGGTACATTTTGAGTGCTAACAAATTGGCACCATTGCCGGGGACCAAAAGTGCACATCTGCCCTGGGGAGAACGACAGAGCTTGAAGAAAGATTTCTGTGGGCAAACATGAATTTTTATCAGTAAAAAAGGGTTGTATATTTGCCCTGGCGACTCCACTGTGAAACTTTTTTTCAAATCTTAAGGAGTCATTCTGGCTTCGAAAAGACACACATGAGGTAATTCTGATACCGAATTCTTAAAAAGTTTGGAAAATCCAGAAAAGTTATTTAAGAGAAAAGATAAAGAAAAATTAGGTTTTTCTTTGTTTGGTGCATCATCTTCTCAAGATTTTCCTATTGATCCAGAATGGGAAGTTAATGTTGGAAGGGGTTTGTTGAAAACTAAGTCTGAGTCTGATCTTAAGAACACTGAGTTTAATTCTCATAGATTGGAGTCTTATTTGCTGGATTCCCTCTGGAGAGATTTGCAACAGACTACAAAAGTTGAAACATCTACTGTGCAAAATACTCAAAAATCTTCAGTTCCTTTGAACCCACCTAGACCAATGGCAGCCAAATTTTCTCCCTTGCGTTTGCCCGCTTTATTACATGAACTTCCTCAGAATTATTCCCAAAGAATTTCTTTATTTGATGGAGAAGGTGACATAACCACAAAAAAACATGTTTCCAAGTTTGAAGATTTCATCGACCTAGAAGAAGTTGATTACCCAGATGTTAAAATGCGGTTATTTGCTCAAAGTTTGTCAGGTGAGGCAAAGAAATGGTTTAAAGATTTACCAGATGGGTCTATAATGAATTTTCAAGCTTTCCAGAATGCATTTCTAGATAGGTGGGACGATAAACAAAATCCTTTACAGCTCTTGTCTCAATATAATAGTCTCAAAAAGGGAGGTTTCAAATATGTTCATGAATTTTCCAGCAGGTTCATGTGGGTTTATAACTCTATTCCAGAAGACATAAAACCTTCCACAGCCGCTGCCAAACTGCATTATGCTGGAGCCTTCGACAATCATTTTGCATTCTCATTGAGAGAGAGAAAATTAGTGACTCTTGCTGCAATGTTTACAGATGCTCTAGAAGTGGAAGCAAATATGATGGCCAGTGGAAAAATGAAACATAAAGATATTGATAGGAGGAAAAAGGAAGAAAATTTTCCTTCTGCTTCTTCTTCTAATAATGATATCAAATTTGAAATGATGTTGAAGACAATGGAAAAGTTGATGGATAGATTAACTATGGATAATAGGGGGTTCAATAGAGAACAAGCCGACCCTCAAATTAGGAACCCCATATTTAGAAGACCAAATCCCCCTGTTCTTCCACAAAATAGGTAGAGAGACATGAGAAACCCAAGAAATCAAGAAGAACAACAAATTCAACCACCGTTCCCTGAGAATTATGTTGCTAATGAAGAAGACCCTACTGAAAATGAAATTCATCTTTTTGGAGAACTAGATTCAGAGATATATCTTACTGAATAAGAACATAACATGTTTGAATAGGGAGGGGGAAATGAAGAATTTGAAAGGGAGACAAAGCAGTATCAAAGGGGTTGCTTACATGCCATGGATGATGTGCAGAGGAAAATCAGATTGAGAAACAGGGATGTTTTCATAAATAAGGGGAAGGCCAATCCAAATCAACCTTCCACGAGTTCCCTAAATGTAGAAAAGGGAAAAGAAGTGTAAAAAGAATCTCTTGTAAATAAGGAAGTCGAAAATGAGATATAAAAAGACAAAAAAATGAAGCAAGTGGCCCCAATTGATGTAGAGAAAATTGGTTCCAGTTTTAATTTGCAAAATGAGCTTTCAAAGTTAAAAATTTCTATTCCATTTAACGAGTTGTTGAGAAACAATGAATATAGAGACACTATAACAAAAATGGTCAAAGGTCAAGGAGAATCGCAATGTAATATTTTAGAGTTGAATGATGATAATCCTACTATTTCATTTGGGTCAAAGGTTGAGAATTTAGAAAATGAAGAAGTCCCTCCTTTCTATTTGAGTTTGAATGTGCATGATATGGTAGTCCACAATGCTATGTTAGACTCATGAGCATCACATAATTTAATGCCAAAAGGAGTAGTTGAAAGTTTGGGACTGGAAGTAACAAGACCTTATAAAGATTTGTATTCTTTTGAATCTAGAAGAGTAAAATGCCTTGGTTTGATCAAAGATATGGTGGTGACTCTGAATAAATTACCATCTAAAACTATAGTCATGGATGTAGTAGTAGTAGATATTCCACCTAAGTTTGGGGTATTGTTGTCAAGATCTTGGACTTCAAAGTTGAAAGGAAGTTTACAAATGGATATGTCATATGCTATGATTCCTGTTCAAGATGGGAGCAGAAGGTTGTCTAGTGAAAAGATAACTCCTTATGTCGTAAGAAGTCAAGATAAACCTGAAGTTCATCATATATATGCTGTCGATACTGATTTGGGGTCTTCTATTCTCTTTAATGATACTGTCCCATGTGAGTTAGAAGCCACATTGCAGGAAAAGTCTGAGGAAAATAAGAAAGAAGAAATGATGGAACAAAATTCTTTGGAGGCGAAACAAAAAAGGGAAGGCTTGTGGACTATGTACTTTGATGGATCTGCTGCAAAAATAGGTGCTGGGGCTGGTGTGTATATAATCTCTCCCATTCAGGATTTCAAAGCTTTATCATATAAATTAACATTTGAATGCACCAACAATGTAGCAGAGTATGAAGCTTTATTGTTGGGGTTGCATGCTTTGAAAGATTTGGGAGCGCAAAGGATAAAAGTTTTAGGAGATGCAGAATTGGTTATAAACCAAGTAAATGACAATTATCAAACCAGGCACCCCCGGATGAGAGCTTATAGGAACGAAGTGTGGGACATGATTGGTAATTTCTTTATGGAGCACATGGTTCAGGTAGTTTCCAAACATGAAAATATTGTAGCAGATTCTTTAGCGGTGGCTACTGGAAAATTTAAAACCCCTGTTGCTGGTCAGAGGGAATACCAGGTGGAAATTGTGAAAAGACCGTCTATTCCCGATAATTCTAAATATTGGCAAGTCTTTGAAGACGATATGCGGATCAGAAGATTTTTAGAACTATCAGGAGAATTTGCAAATACTCATATTGACACCGAAAATAACGATGATGAGACCTTTCAGGGCGACGAAGAACCTGGAAAAGGAAAAGAAGGCGCTGAAAAGCTGAAGAAAACCCTGGGAGGAAAGGATATTATTCAATTAAAAAATAATTTCATACCAAGAGGTTTGATCCCTTTAGAAAAACTTTTTGATCAGAATGATGTTGCTAAGAATCCTAAAGTAAAGCCTGTTGAGAATGCTGTTGAAGACAGGAATATTGGCACTGAAGAGAATCCTAAGATTATAAAATTATCCAAGAGTTTGCCTGAAAAAGAAAAGTAAGAATATGTGAAATTAATGAAAAAATATACAGATGTATTTGCTTGGAGTTATGAAGACCTTAAGGAGTATGATATGTCTATCATACAACATACTATTCCTATAAATCTTGGGGAGAAGCCTTTCAAACAGAAACTCAGAAGGATAAACCCTAAGCTGCTTCCCATTATTGAGAAGGAAATTAAAAAGTTATTTGATGCCAAGATCATTGTAACTCTAAGATTTTCAAAGTGGGTTGCAAATTTGGTTCCTGTTAGAAAGAAGAATGGAGAAATAAGGCTATGTATAGATTTCCGGAATTTAAATAAAGTTTCTATGAAGGATAATTATCCTTTGCCAAAGATGGACCATATATTGCAGAAAGTAGTGGGAGTTGAGAGGATTTCAATGTTGGACAGTTTTTCTAGCTATAATCAGATCAAAGTGCCACCTGAAGATCAAGAAAAAACTGCATTTACTACACCTTGGGGCACTTTTATGTATGTAAAGATGCCTTTTGGCCTAATGAATGTCGGCGCTACTTTCCAGCGAGCTATGGACATTGCTTTTGCAGGAGAAATTGGGAATTTTGTGGTAATATACATGGATGACATCACAGTCTGTTCAAAATATGACAGGGAACATCTGCATCATTTGGAGAAAGTTTTCATGAAGTGTAGGAAGTTTGGTATACCATTGAATCCAAAGAAGTCCAATTTTGCGTTGGAAGAAGGAAAGTTGTTAGGCCATATAATATCTAAAGATGGAATAAAAATTGATCCTGAGAGAGTGAGTGCAATTTTGAAAGTAGGTGAACCAAGGAGTAAAAAGGAGATACAGTCATTTTTGGGGCAGGTGAATTTTTTAAGAAGGTTTGTGCCAAGCTTTGCTGAAATCTTAATGAATATCACAAATATGTTGAAGAAGGGTCATGAGACAAAATGGAATGCGGAAGCTAGAAAGTCTTTTTGGGAAATAAAAAAAGCAATATTAGATGCTCCTGTGTTGGTGAGTCCATATTTTACCAAAGATTTCTCAGTATTTTCATATGCTTCAGAATATACTATAGCAGCAGTTTTATTGCAGAAGAATGATGAGAATTTGGAACAGCTTATAGCATTTTTTAGCAAAATGTTGAGGGATGGAGAATTAAAATATGACATCATGGAGAAACAAGCATATGCTTTAGTCAAAGCATTGAAATATTTCAGAGTGTATATTCTGCATTCACATATAGTAGCACATGTTCCAATTGCTGCAGTAAAAGGGATTTTGACACAACCAAATCTAGAAGGCAGAAGGGGAAAATGGATAGCTACATTGCTAGAGTACGATATAGAAATAAAGCCTACTAAGCTGGTTCAGGGACAAGGATTAGCAAAGATGATGGAAAATTCAAATTGTGATGCTTTACAAATTAATTTCCTATCTCACCAATTTAATCAGTTAGATACAAAAGTGGAAGTAATGGCTGATTTTGTGGCGTCCCTATGGTATTCTGATATTGTTCACGTCCTTCAAAATTTACAAGCACCCGAAGGATTGAGTAAGTCAAGGGCAAGATCCATAAAGTTGAAGGCTACCAAATTTTGTATTATAAATCAATATATTTATTGGAAGGACCCCGGAGGTGTGTTATTAAACTGTCTTTTAGAAAATGAAGCTCAACAAATAGTCAAAGAATTTCATAAGGGAGATTGTGGAGGACATCATTTTTGGAAGGTGACTGCAACTAAAATTCTAAGAGCAGGTTATTATTGGCCTACATTATTTTCAAACGTGTATAAAGAAACCAACAGGTGTCATCAATGACAGATTTTTGATGGTAAGAGAAAGGTACTTCCTCTTCCTTTAAATCCAATAGCGATAGAATCTCCTTTCCAATAGTGGGGTTTGGATTTTATTGGTGAAATAAACCCTAATTCATCAGGACAGCACAAATGAATTTTGACGGCTACGGATTATTTTACCAAAATGGATTGAAGCAATTCCCACCAGAAGAGCCACAGAAACTGTAATCATGGATTTTCTTGAAGAAAACATATTGGCTCAATTTGGATGCCCCAAAAGAATAGTAACAGACAATGCAGCTACTTTTAAATCCAAGAAAATGATTGATTTCTGTCACAAATATCATATAAGTCTCAATCATTCAACTGCCTATTATCCGCAGGGAAATGGGTTAGCTGAATCTTCAAATAAAAGCCTAGTAAGAATCATCAGGAAGCTATTGGAGGATAATAAAAATTCATGGCACACCAAGCTCAAATATGCTCTATGGGCTGACAGGATTAGCACCAAAAGGGCGATTGGCACGTCTCCGTTTCAACTAGTGTATGGAACTGAAGTTGTTTTTCCAGCGTCGTTAGGTGTTCCAGTTATGAGATATTTTCAAGACCAGCAAGAAGAACCAAATCACATGCAAAGAAGGATAAATCAGATCATTGAGCTGGAAGAGCGAAGGAATAAGGCTTATGACAAGGTGCAGTTACATCAAGAAAAAATGAAGAATACTTTTGATAGAAGAATTAAAGAAGAACAGTTTCAGATTGATGATTTGGTATTGAAGTGGGATGCTCCTAAAGAAGACAAACATGGAAAATTTGATCATATGTGGGTAGGTCCTTACGTTGTTGCTGGATACAGAGGACAAACACATTTCTACTAGAATACCCGAATGGGGTTCCTCTGGATAGTAACCCTATTAATGGAAGATATCTGAAGCATTACCTGTACTAAGGAGGAAGGTAAAACTTGTATTATAGCCTGTAAATATTTATTTTTCTTTACAAGCCAATAAGGATGGTAGGATGAATGTGTTTGAAGCCTACGGTGAAGGCCCTAAGATTTGGGAGGCGTGCCATTCCTTTTAAAAAAATAAATAAAAATGATATATTTGCGAAAAACAAAAGACTAGTTTTTTGGAAGCTATTATGAAAGATTAAAGATAGGCACCTGGTCTACGAGTTCTTTGATACCTCAAAGGGAGGATATCATCCCCAGATGGAGCCAGTTGTTAACAACTCTGCCTAGCAGAAAGTCGAAGGACCATGGTAAAGAAGAATAATGGTTGTTTGGAAACTTTGGTTAAATATTATGATATAAAGTATGAAAAAGGGTGAGGAAGCGATGAATTATCACGGGATCCAATGGTGCAAAGCAAAGAAATAGAATATCGACAGCTTATAATGTGTCTGCTTTATGAAGATGCAAGAAGGATAAGGACATATGGGGTGTTCGATGAGATATGAAGATCAACGGTCACAGATCCAGCTCGATGAAATCTACGGTCATTATGAACCCCACCTTGTAAACTTGCACGTTTGATAAAATGAAAAATCTCAGCGGAATAGGGTACGTGTGGCCTCATCCAACGGCTAGGAAATAAAGTGAAATTACATCAACAGTCGTTGATGGATCCAGAGCGGGAAGTTGCACGGTGGTTGGAAACAAAAAGTGGTAGCAGAGTGGAAACCACGGTACACGCGTCATGTTATGGTGCATTTCACGGGCAAAAGCGGTTTGGCGTAAACCGCTGAAGGGGGGCCTCCGGAGTGGGCTCCTATATAAGCAAAGTTGACTTGTTGAAGAACTATTTTTTATTCGCGTCGGACGAACTAAAATGACTGCTCATTCACCACCCTTTTGACAGTCAACCTTGGATATATGCGGCCATAGTAACTGGTAAGTCCCGAATACCCGAAATCCATCCGCCGAATTATCGTTGTTGTCTGTATTATGGATAAAGGGAAAGATTTGCAAGGGTTTAACCGTATTCTTGACGAGAAAGAAGAATACCTGGTTGACAGGGATAGAGGGGTATGTGATCCTTTCTCATCTGTGGGAAGTATATCAATCAGCAAAGAGAGATTATGGCAATACAATTCACAGGGTAATGATATTCTAAATGCTTGTAAATCATTTTTGTACCATTTCACTGTTGAGCAGACCCTACATTTTCCCGAGTTTGCCGAGTGGTGTGCAGTTAACTATTCTTCATCTCAGAGAGTTATTGTAAGTCATTCTACGTCTAGGATACTATGTAAAATTGATGCCAAGGTCATCTGTGAAAACCTGAACTTTCCCGCCAATTATCCCGATAGTCGTGAGCCTGTGAACGAGTCCATTTTAGCTGAAGTGTATAAAAATTGTGAAACTGAGGTTCGCTGCAAATTCCTGTCCAACATCTTGAATGAGGGTCAGTCACTAGAGGGTATTTTCCTGCCATACCATGTTCACATTTTCAGAGATGAGGTTCAATTAGTCGTGTCCTTAGTATGTCAAGTCTTGGATTTAGATGATGATTGTCATGTCAATGAAGTCATTTTGGGCTTCCTATTAAAAATAAGTTCGATGAGTTCTGAGTCTCAGTCAATTCATGTCTTCAGTTTAGACGAGTATCTGGCAGAAGCTATACATCTCCAGTTGAGTGAGTTTCCAAAAGTCAGGTTTTTCAAGTTTCAAAGTTATTTGCTGAACATGTTGCTATGTTCGAATGTCACCGAATTGCAGTTTTTAAGTACCATATTTTCTTCAGATTTGCCCAAGCAAATCAACATGTTTGAATTTGCAAATTCTATCATGTCAGAACTATACAAGATGCTGTTTGACGAAGTGTTACCCCGGGTATTAGAAGAAATGAAAAGCATGATGCAATCCTCACCTGAGGATAGGGTTGGAGATTGGTTTTTGTACAAGGATTTCATCATTTTGAGAATATATGGTTTTACTGGAGAGCCTTATAGGCTACCTGCTTTCCTCACTCCCAGAGTTTTTGCATTGGAATATATGAGACAGAGAGTGCATGCTGAGGAAGAACACTTTGGAGCTTTTAAGAAATCCTCCAATATCAAGTTCCCTCTTAAAGTTGGCTCTTTTATTTTTAAAAATAAAGGTGCTCTGGTGTTCATAGAGAAATTGTTAGAAAGTATGGATTTTCAAAGGGAGCAAAGGGTGAATAATGACCCCTACCATATAATTTCCTTGAGAAAACAAGCTAACAAAAATAAGCCATTTGACCACCAAGTTGTTGAAGGTCTGAATGAAGCCGCCAATTTGCTTCATTTTATGGAAATTCCAGGATCTGATGAAAACACAAGCAGTATACCGGTTGCGGTCTCTCAAGTGATAGATGTTTTGAATGTTTTGGTTAAAAGAAGCCTTTCTGAAGTTGAAAGTATGCAGATAGATGAGGATGTTTCACATAAAAAGGCCAAGTTGTTTCAAGATGATAAAGCTTTAAGTGAGGTCATTTCAGATGATTTAAAAAGAGTTGTTTTGGTTCCTACAAAATCTGTACAGGTGAGTCAGTTTTCTTTTAAAGATGTACATAATTCAGAATCAGGCCCAATTTTCAAGTTTAAAGAAGAGCTCATGACTAGTTATGTGGAGAAGCAAAAGCAGTCCCTAGAAGAAACAAGGAATCTACTCCCGTGGGTGAGGAGTTTGAATAATCCAAAAACTTCCTTGATTTCTACCAGAGACGTAGAAAGAAATACTTTTAAATTGGCCATGGTAAGCGATAAGAAGATGTCCGAAATGGAAGTGAGATTAGATAAGATTAGTGTACCAGATAAAATACAGCTACATAAACAAACGAGAGACATTATTTATTCTGATTTATTGCATGCTATGATGAGAGTTAATAAATTACAAGTTTTGGTAGACAAATTGGAAGTTCAGTTAAAACATGAAAAAGTTGAAAATAAGGCTAATTCCATTCAAATAAAAAAGCTACAAGCAGACATCGTAAGCTCAGGAAATGAAAAAGGTAACACCCAGGCAATCAAAAGACTCCTAGAAGAAAAGGACAACGCCCTCCAGGTATTGAAGAAAACGCTGAAGATCCCAAGTACAGAGCATGTTCAATCATCCGAATTATTAGCATTATAAGAGGAAAAGGACAGGATTTATCAGGATATGATGGAGTATAAAGGAAAGACTATAAAATTACAAGAAGAAAGGGATAAGTGGCAAGCAGAACGGAACGAGTTAATAGCACAAATCTCGCAGCTGAAAAAGGATCAAAATGAAGAAAAGGAGATCATGGAGGAATTAATGAGCCAAACTCCCACTGACGAAGATGTGTCTATTGTGAACATTGAAAAACCATTAAATGATTTCTCTGCAAATGACCTACTAGTGCCCATGTCCCAAGTCAACCTGAAAGATGAAGAAATAAGAGAATTAAAGGTGGAAAATGAAAAAGTCAAATCTGAGCTAGCCAAAATGACTGAAAATAAGAATAGAATATTGCAAGATAAAAGTCAGCTACAAAAGAAATTTAATGAATTGAAAGAAAGGAACATAGGAAAGGGGCCTCTCCAAGGAGCAAAGCACATAATTTGGGATACATTATCCGTAGAAATTACTAAGTTCAGGTAGTATTTGAACTTCATTGATGATCAAAGCATATTGATCAATCTGGCCAATCAAAGACTGAAGTTAGTAAATGAAACTATGGAGAGGAAACCCCTTGGCACAGCTCAGAATGCGCTAAATTTCTTAAATTCATTGACTTACCAAAAATTGCATGATATAGGAGTAAAGGACAGAGTAGCAATGGTACTGTGGGCCAAAAGGTTTATTCATAAACACCATCTAATGAAAACAGTACAAGACAAAGCTGATGAAATGATCTCACAGGTTAATGACTTCAAGCAAGCTTTTAAAGAATTATTTGAAGATGGCCTTCCTGCCTTTTGGGACGAGGAGGGACGAATGTTTTCTCAAGAGTATTATCACAGCTTGCTGGTACGAATCCATATGGATCATTCTAAATTTGACGATCTGGAAAAAGGACTGACAGGGAAAGTCATCATGGATAAGCTGACCGAAGATTTTGAGATATTGCAGAAGTTCCTAATCATCAGGGGAGGGTTGCCCAAAGTATCTTATGAAGCCTACATGGATCTGGAGGTGTCTATTCGAGAGATGGTTGAATGTGATATTCCAAGCGCGGAGCAGTGGAGAGCCATAGAAAGATTTGGAAAGACAAAATACATCCTTCATTCATGAAAACAGGTGTTGCGCGCTGAGGAGCTGCTTGGACGGGCCTTGTCACTGAGTTGATTTTAGTTTAATAATCTGTTAGGATCGAAGCAAGTAGTTTATTCCTAGGAGTTATGAATATAGTTACAAGACTTTGATTAAGTAGGTTATTCGGTTACAAATCTGCTTGGAAGAAGAGAATCATTTTATCTATATAATTGCATTTATTTTATGTGATGGGGGTTGGAACCCATCTTGTTGATGAATATTTCCTGAAGACATATAGTTTTTTTGAATAACAAAGCCGAATGCATGCGGTTATCAGAGATTCCCGTGCTGTTTACATTGCAGTTTGTTTTTCCCTTCCTTTGTGATTGTTTTTTCAGTGTTTCACTCCATTTTGTTTTCTTCATATCTGGAACATAGTGTTGAATGGTTGGAATTCATATTATTTATGCTTTGATTATTGTCTCAGATATTCTATGAATTTTTCTTCTAAAATTGATATAGAACTCATCTCTTGATGCTCTGTATTGATGGACTGTTCATTATTTCTTCTGTCCCACATGAACTAAATGAACGACTGTGATTGAATGGTTATCTTGCCTTTGATAAAATCTCATGCATATGTCTTTGTGATATCTTTATGTATATGTGACTCCATTGCCCAATGGTTATGTGTATTGTTTCAACCATCTATATAATCTTTGAGTGTTAATTTATATCTGGCCTTATAAAATCTGTATTTGAGAGATCCCTCTCTGGAAAGAAAAGCCAGTTTCTTTCTAAAGTGGTTTTTGTTGTTACCTTAGGATTCACCTTTTACAACCTGGGTACATTTTGAGTGCTAACACCTCCTTCCTGGAGGCATTCAAGATTTTTGAGTTCAATTCCTTTTCCTGGATTAGGAGCGTACGAGTCACTTCTTTTGTTCCCATGCATAAATGAAGAGAGACCATATATGTTTGTATCATAGTTTTAAGATTACTAGGATTATTATAGCCAGTCTTTATCCATTTTTTGATAGCAGAGCGCACGAATTTTAGTTTTGAATCCCATATAAAGCTGGTTGAACCATGATATTGCTGATTCCAAACATATTTGACTAAATCTATGATTTTTCCATCTTGCAGCCAAATCGAGTTGAAGCAGAAGGGGATGGGGCCAAGGTTTTCAGGTTGGGTTAAGGTCAAGACGATGGAATTGTGATAAAAAATTGCTGAAGAGAGGGAAAAGGAGGCTAGGAGAAGATATTTTTGAAGGAAAACAAAGCTTACCAGAAATATATCCATTCTTTCCGTAATGTGACCTACTCTAGCTCTTATGTTGCTCCAGGTGTACTTCCCGTTCTTTAAAGGAATGTCCAACAGGTCCAGATCTGAAACCAAGTCCTCCATTTTCTCACCAAATGGATCCCTGACCTTTGTTCCTCCACGTTTCTCCAATTGAGACTTGGTGGTTTGAAATCCCTAGCAATAATTAGATTTTTTCCCCGCAGGTCCTCATGTAAATTGAAAATATCCTCCTGAAATAATGCCTTTTATTTGTGGTGCGTTGGTCCATATACATTGCAGATGTATATCGAGATTGAATTTTCATTTTCCTGCATATCGGTAAGGACCCAGTGATAGCTTTCCCTCATTTATTTTATTGAGAATTTGTTTGCTATTAAGTTAGCTATTCCCCTAGAATCTCCTTTGGAGCTAATGGCTTTGCCATGGAAAATTTTCCAAGATCGTGAGAGCGCCATTGTCTCCACATCCAGAATTTTTGTCTCTTAGATTAGCAGAATATCGGGCCTCTCTATTTTTATTATCTCTTTTATTGCTTCTACTTTGCTTGAGCCTCCCAATCCCCTTTAGTTCCAAGAGACAGCTTTCATCATTTCTTGAGCGATTGAGGCCCTGCTTGGGATCTACTATCCATTTTTGTCCCTCCTCAGTTTTTGCAGAAGTTTTGTTTCTTCAAGGATCTGTTGTCTTCCTAATTCTAGCTCTCTTTTAGCTTCATGTTCTCTGTGCGACTTTCTCCCTCTAGTGTTTGGTTGCAGAGTTACCTCATGCATTTCCTGCGAGTGAGGAGGTGAATAATCTAGGGAGAAACCTTGTTGTGCTGCTTTGCTGTATTTTACCATATCTACCTAGGAACCCCCTGGTGTTGTGGATCCTTCAAGATATTTTTCAGCCCTTTCAATTCTTGGAGATGAGGGAAAACTTACAGCTCCGGGAGTCTCTTCTTCTTCTACTTCTACTGATCTGATTTGCGAGGATGGGATCTCTCCCTCTTCCATGTGCAACACCTGAAATTGGTTTTTGGTCAAGGTTTCCTTTCCTTATTGATGCATCTCCTTGCTTGTCATTGGTTGTGGTCCACTTGGTGATGGGTCTGTTGAAGGCATTTTTCTTCCCCTTTTCGCCTGCTGCCATCCTTCATCTTGATTTTTTTTTTCTAAAGTTTCCTAGGCTGCTTTTGGGTAGTTTTTGACAAAATGTTTGTATTCATGTCATTTCTTGCACTTGAAAGGTAGTTGTTCATAGTCTACTTTTTTCATATGCTCCCATCCATCCATATATAGGTTTACAACTTCTGGCATCCCTTTTTCCAGATCTACTTCCATGCAGATCCTTACGCAGGAGAACAAGGGTCCCTTTGGTTCCGCTTTGTCAATGTAGTTTCCAAGGGAATTCTTGATTTCTTGTAGAGTTTCATCGTTCCAGTAGTGCAAGGGAAGGTGTGGTAGGAAAACCCAAACTGGGACTGCAGATGGCACATCTTTTTTTGCATCAAAGGATAAGCTCCATCGGTTTAAGTATAAACCTCGGGGGCCCATGAAGTAGGGTCCACTCCTGAATATGATGTCTTTGTATTCTTTATTTTTGAATAGAAAGGTGAAGAATACCTTTCCGCAAAAGCAGTGTCGTAGACCGCCTGAGATCAAGGGAATCTAGTTCTTTTTTATCCATGTATCCATGGTTTTTGGAGATGACCAAATACCGATGAAGTTCCCTATCAGGAATTTCTCGCTCAATGCAAGGGATTTCAATCTTGAAGTTGCTGACTTGATCTGGATTCTAGGGGAAGAAACTCTTTTGACAAATTTTGCATCACTGGAGTCCGAGCCAGAGGAAGGTGGAGAAGGCATAAAGGCCACCAAAACTCTGAATGCTTCATCTAAGGTTC
This sequence comes from Pseudotsuga menziesii, assembly GCA_001517045.1. NCBI lineage: Eukaryota > Viridiplantae > Streptophyta > Pinopsida > Pinales > Pinaceae > Pseudotsuga > Pseudotsuga menziesii. The sequence continues at coordinate 73,357 of LPNX010352620.1, read as the reverse complement.
GATGATGGTCCTCCTGGATTGGATCCGAAGGAGGATTCATTTGTGAAGCCACCCTCGGTCCTGATCAATTCCATATCATTCGAGGTTTCTCGATCATAGATTTTCTCTTGTGGTCCTATGCATGCAAATTTGTAAAGGGTTTAGTTTGATCTTCTTCGGGATTACTCATGGATCATCCCACTAGCAGAGGTAGAATGACTCAATCATCCCTCAAAGAAATTCCTGAGGCTCAGAACGACCTTCGTGTGCCGTCCAGATCCAATCTCTCGCTGCGTCGTTGTTCTCGCTGCAAAAAATCGCAGATCCACTGTCTGGGGAGGTTTTTCACATCATCATTTTAAATTGATATTGGTACTCAAAAAGAACTTTTATTATTTTTCTTTTTATAAACAATTGTTATTTTTTAACAAGGCAAAGTTACATAGCATCTAATCCATACTTTGATTTTTTTTAATATAAATATGCAAAATAATATAAAAGTAACAATCAAAATTATTTAATATTTAGATTTTTGAGCTTTATTTTTTTTAAGCTTAAACCTATAAAATTACACAAAAATAACAATAAATTTTTTTGAGATTAAAGTTTTTGAATTATAGTTTCATATATAACCAAAATGTGTACTTAATTAAAGTGCAATAACTTAACTTGGTTTTTTTGATGATGATGGTGGTGAAAAAACTGTAATTAAATAAAGTGCACTAACTTAACTTAGTTTGCTTGCTATATTAGTCGTATGTGATTCAAATTTTGCAACTTTTCCGATTTGTATTGATATGAAAAGAGTGGAACTTTGAGAAGGAAAGCATTCAGTTTTCCCTTATGAAAAGTATGAAGTTATAACTAAGTAGATGTAGCAGTTGAAACATAAACATAAATACCTTGAAAAATATAAAAAAAACACAAAACTACAAACTTTAGTATAAGGCTTTGTACACACTCTTATTAATAAATTTACATCTCAATTACTTTTTCTATCCTCTCGGATGCTAACCATAAACACTTTTTATACTACTAAAATATAAGATAGAAGAATGGTCACTTTAAATAAACTTTAATCTAAGGCCATGTACACACTCTTGGGAATAAATTTACATCTCAATAACTTTTTGTATACACTCAAGAGATGCTGAACTTGAACAAATTTGTACTATAAGATAAAACAATTATCACTTTAAAAGACGATTTCATGAAAATGGGTAACTTTTTTTTGCCAAAATATGGCGATGAAAAATGGAATTTTTTCTAATGTATTAAGCTGAAACCCTCAAAACTCATATTTGCCATATGAATTTCGACATGTAGTTAAAAAATGAAATGTAGAGAATCATGTTGGCTTTATAATGATATTTTATTTAAAATATACCATAGTAGCATAATTCGGCCGTATTGAACTTTCCTGTACAAAAAATTCGGAAGGAACTCGAAATTGTCGAATATTCAGTATAATACGGATACGATAAATATTTCAAGATAAGAATTATTTAAATTTTATCGTTTTAGTTTTAATTTTTCCCCATTATGTAACTGCATTATATAACTGCATAGTTGGTTTAGTGTTAGTTTTACATTTTAAAAGTTTAAAGTTTAAAATTTATAATCTTTATTTTGTTTTATATTTTAATTCTAAATATCAAATATTTGACTAGTTTTTATATGAGGTTTATTTTATAATATATATAAAGTTTAGTAACTAGTTATAATATTAGAAATTGGATTTTAGTTATTATAATCTTTTTTAGAATATTATTAAAAATTGGTTTTATTGTTTTATAATTTAATTTTATAATTTTAATTATTTCATATTTTTAGAAATAATTTTAGAAATAAATTCAGATTTAAATGTTTAAAGATTTATATTTTAAGTTGTTTTTAATGAAAAATAAATGTTATAGGAATTTGGAAAATTTTCCTGTTTATTTTTGTGACAGAAAGTATAAAATCTGCATGCAAATATTGAATGGTTTATGTATATTTTAAAATTTTCTAGAATTTGAAAGATAAGTTTTTTAAATCTATAAGCAACCTACTCCCGTATTTTTCCATACTAGATTTTTTAGTTATATATTTTTTCCATATCAAATTGTATGTGAATCTGTATTTGTACTCGAATTATGCTACTATGAAATATACCAATGTCATTTAATGTGTCAATTTTTCATTTAATGAAATGTGTGTCCTTAAAAATTTGAAGATTAATTAACAAGTGGCTTTGTGTGTGTGCAAAATAATTTAATGTTAGATTGATAATTCAAAAAAATGAAATATGTGAACATGATCTAGACATAATGCACTAGTGTGTACTTATTTTTTCTTTAATTTTCCTCAAAAAAATATTTATTATTATTTTTCGAAACTGACCAGTGAATATTTCAGTCGCATTTTGTACACATGTGCATGTGTGCGCCAAATATTTTGATTGTTTACATAATTTTCAAAACTAAAAATATGCTTTTGAAGAGGACACGTCAATGTAGTGTTTGTATATTTTTTCAATTTTTCTAGATTTGTATTCTGAATGTTGTTGATTTATCTTTGAGCTCATTTGAAGTTTGTAAGAAGGAGCTGCGTTGGAAAGTTGAAACTCTCGACGTTTCGATCCCTACTCTGGGATCATCATCAGGAGACAAATGAAGCCTGAGGTGATGTAAGGCGGCCCAGAAAGTATAAATGCTCATTTTTGTGAAGAATTCAAATAAAGAGGTTGGTTCTAGGTGTTAAACGAAGATGGTTTTAAATTTTTTAATTTAATTTTAATTTTTAATTTTTATAATTAAATCTTATTAATAAGAATTTATTTAATGTTTTTTAAACCATTGAAAATTATTTAAAAATCTTTGTTTAAATAATTTTATTTAAATTTTATTAATTTTAATTTAACATTAACCACAATAAGTTAGCTTTGGTTCTGAAATAAATCTAGTTTTTGGATTCTTTGTAAAGGTTACAAATTCTTTAGGATGGCTTAGGTTTAAATTTAACATTTATTTTAAAAAAAAATTAATTTATAAATTATTTTAGAAATTTTTAATTTTTAAGTTTTTTAATTTTAAATTTAAATTACTATTTAATTTGAAATATTCATATTGTTTGTAAAAAGTTGTTAAGGTGTTTTAAAGTTTAATATAGGGCTTTTTATAATTTAAATTTTATTTTATTTTTATAAAAAGGGCGAGGTTTAAAGTTTTTAATTGAGAAAATTATTAAGGTTTTAATTATGGTTTCCACTCTAGGTTAAGGCCTTAGGTAGGGATATAATGAGGCTTTTCATAAGTAATTAAGGGATAACATTAACAGGAAGGGGGAAGGGGGTTTTCTAAAAGAAGAAAAGGTGCCTAACTTAGACCAGAGGTGTGGAGTGTGAACAAGGAAGGGTTAGTGAAACAGTATTTGTTTATTTTGGGTTTTGTTTTATTTGCAGGTAGGGTTGGAATTTCAAATGACGGACACCCATCAAAATTGCCCGTAACAAAAAAAATTTGAAACGTTTTTTGTATTCTAAGCCATATTTTAACGGTCTCGGCAAAATCTTAGCTGTATTTGACGAGTAAATTGACCCATGACGGGAATTTACCCATCAAATTCCATCCCTGTTTGCAGCGAGTGAAGCAGTGGTTTCCAAGAATCACTAATCTTGGCGCCATCATCCTTGTTGAGACAATTCTCATTGAGGTTGATTTCAATTTTCTCTCTGATTTTTTCTTTTGAATAGGTTGTCCTCCCTAGCGATGAATTTTGCATTTTCAAGGCAGATGTGATGACCAGTTATGTGCGCATGTTCCGTAAGGGCTGACTTCTTGTGTCTATTGTGTCTAAAGTCGGCGCTATGTTCTTTAAATCTTGTCTCCATGGAACATCCAGTTTCATCTATGTACAACTTATCACAAGAACAAGGAATGGAGTAGACTCCTTTGTATGCTTTAGGTTCAATTGGGTCTTTAAGGGAGTCCACCAAGTTTCTAATGGTATTGGGAGGTGTGAAGAAAACCTGGATTTTGTGTCTTTTTAGGGTTTTGGCTAATCTATCTGTGGCACCTTTTATGTAAGGGAGGAAGACTTTGTTAACATTGATGTCTGTATCCTTGTCATTGGTTCTACTCCTCTTGGGGTTTATTAGTAGAGGCTACTATATTCCTAAATTGTCTACCATTGTATCCATTATCCCCAAAAAAAATTTCTAAATGTTCAATCTCCTCTTTGATATGTTCTTTATCAGAGATTCTAAGAGATCTAGTTACAAGGGTATTGATTACTCCAATTTTCTGAGGTGGGAAATGATGGGAGTCAGCATATTGTAGATACCTATCGGTGTGAGTCTTTTTTTTATAAACTTGATGTGAAACATAACCATATTCTTTTCTTGAGATAAGGACATCAAGAAAAGGTAGTTTATTTTTCTCTTCGATCTCCATGGTGAACTTAATGTTATTGTTCTGGTTGTTAAGGTGATCAAGAAATTGGTTTAGGGTATTTTTCCCATGTGGCCATACCACATCTGTGTCATCTACGTAGCGTTTCCATCTTTTAGGTTTGAGGGGGAAAAAAATCGATGGCTCGTTTCTCAAACATTTCCATGTAAAGATTATCTACTATTGGGGAAATAGGTGAACCCATAGCCACTCCCTCTATTTGTTCGTAGAATACTTGTTGGAACATGAAGAAAGTGGATTTTAAACATACCTCCACAAGTTTGGCGGTGTCATCATTTGTAAAGTTTCTAATCGTTGCAACGGCTTCATTGACGGGAATTTTTGTGTATAGGGAGACAACATCAAAGCTAACGAGGATGTCACTAGTGTCTAAGGATTTGTTGCAAATCTCTTGCATCCAGCTATTGGAGTCTTTAACAAAGGAGTTTGTTTTTCCTACCAGGGGTTTTAAAAGAGTATCAAGGTATTTAGCTAGTTTATAGGTTGGAGAGCCAATTGTGTTCACAATTGGTCTAAGGGGAACACAATTCTTGTGTATTTTAGGAAACCCGTAGATTCGAGGGGAATTGCCTTCTTTGGGAAGTAATTTCTTTTTCAAACCCTCGTTTAGGTTAGAGTTCATGATGGCATTGTGAGCAGTTTTGTGAAATTTCTTACTTGGGTCTTTGCTCAGCTGCCGATAACTCCCACAAGCAAGATGTTCAAGCATTTTGTTGTTGTAATTAACAATGAGATCCTTATTCATTTTTTAGTTTTATTTTTACATTTCAAAATTTGTATCAATTTTCAAGTTAAATGGATAATTCTCAAGTGACTAACAATTTTCAATGTTAATGGAACAATTTTCAAATTAAATGTACCCTTCAAGTAAAATTTTGAAGTAAAATGTGCAATTTTCAAACTTTAATATAACAATTTTCAAATTAAATTTACACTTTCCAAGTTACTAATAATTTTCAAGTTAAAATATACATATTTAGCTATTTTCAATTTTCTAAGTTACTAACCATTTCAAGTTAAATGTAATTTCAATTCTTGTTTTGTCATTGTTAAAAAATTATCTGTATAGCCTCATGTGAGCTTCAAGTCCCAACACTTGTTTATTGAAATAATTATTAATGTTTCATTTTAGAACCCTCATTTTATTTGAAATGAACATTGTGATAGTTATGTATTAGTTGGAAAATTCAATTTGAAAACAAATGAATTGAACCTTTTGATAGTTATGTAATAGTTGTAAAATTCAAAGACAACAAATAAAATGAACATTATAATAATTATGCAGTAGTTGGAAAATTCAATGGCATTATCAAATAAAATGAACATTGTGATAGTTGTATAGTAGTTGGAAAATACAATGACAACATAAAAAATGAACATTGTGATAGTTATGCAATAGTTTGAAAATTCAATGACAACAAAAGGGATGTAGATTTTGTCAAATCTCAAATTGTGCCTACCATTCATCTAAATAGATTTGGTATGTGTGGTATGTGCATATCATAATATCTTAACCATGCACTAAAAAGATCAAATCTTGTTCTTATAAATATACATAACAATGTGCAATAATTTGTAAAAATTTTCAAGTTAAATAGGTAATTTTCAAGTCACTAGCAATTTTCAATTTGTTAATTTCCACAACAAATTTTAAGCTACTATCAAATTTAAAGTTAAATGTACAACTATCAAGTTATTAACAATTATCAAGTTAAATACATACTTGATTTTCAAACTTTACTAACAATTCTCAAGCTAAGTGCACAATTTCAAGTTAAATACATATTTAGTTATTTTCAATTCAAGTTACAAAAATTTTTCTTGCTTGTAATGTATTTTCAATTCTTGTACAAACTTTTACACTAAGCATGAATGTAGGGATAAGTTATATATTTTTTCTTTATAGTACCATAATAATTAATTTAAAAATTTATTTGTATAGCCTCATGTGAACTCGAAGTCTCAACATTTGTTGATTGAAATCATTGTTAATGTCTCATTTTACAACCTTCAATTTCTTTGAAATGAACATTGTAATAGTTGTGTAGTAGTTGGAAAATACAATGACAACAATAAAAGTGAACATTGTGATAGTTATGTAATTGTTTGAAAATTCAATGACAAAAGGGTTGTAGATTTTGTCAAATCTCAAATTCTACCTACCATTGATTTAATTAGATTTGGTATGTTCTATGTGGTAGGTGTATATCATAATATCATAAACATGCACTAAAAATATCAAATCTTGTTCTTATAAATATACATAACAATGTGGAATAAATTTGTAACAATTTTCAAAGTTAAATAGATAATTTTCAAGTCACTAGCAATTTTCAATTTGTTAATTTCCACAACAAATTTCAATTTACTAGCAATTTTAAAGTTAAATGTACAACTATCAAGTTATTAACAAGTAACAAGTTAAATACATACTTGATTTTCAAACTTTATTAACAATTATCAAGCTAAATGTACAATTTCAAGTTAAAATTTAGTTATTTTCAATTCAAGTTACAAACAGTTTTCTTGTTTTTAATGTATTTTCAATTCTTGTACCAACTTTTTATGTGCATGATTGTAGGGATAAGTTATATTTTTATTTATAGTACTATAATAATGAATTATAATCTATTCAATAATCAAATCTAGGAGCTCGCAAATCAAATAATAATGAGTGCGTGTCTCTTATGTATATGAGTTAGTGCAACAATAATATAATAATGGTAATGTTATCAGTTTAATGCCATGCAATTGTACAATGACACTCAAATTTAAATATTATGATGATGGACAAATTAAATTATTGAGTTGCATTTGTGTCTTTCACATTTCAAAACACTTCAATTTGGCGCTTTAAAATAAACCTCATTGCATAGTTAATTTCAGATTGAAATTCCCTTCACATGATTTTTTATTATGTAGCGATAGAACATGGTCAACCGTATTATATACGAGTAGATCCTTGGTCGAGCTCCTTTTACATTTATTGTTATGGTTGCAAATGAGATTGGGTTGGCATGTGGGCTCGTTTCTATTATTTATTTTTTATTTCAACAACTCAATCAAGCATTACCTCGTTCAAGGTACATTTAAGTCTTCAATCAAGGTATTTTTAAGCCCTTAATCTCGGACTTGTTGCACGTATTTTTGGCACCTCACTTGCCAAAAAGCGTGAAACACATTCATGGAATCACCTTAAACTGACCATCCAAAGAGTTAAGAAAAAATATGCACACTTATTTCAAATATTTAAGAAATATAAGATAAAGTGTACTAGTGATCGAAGCTAAAAATTGGAAACCAGGTCTAGCAAATCAAATCCATTATCATAAGTACAAAAAATAAAAATAAAATTGGTAACCTCTGGTATTGTTAGATCAATACTTTCACGTACACAAATTTGTTGTTAGTGAGGTAAAAATATACACGTATTATTATTTCCTAAGGTTCCGAAAAAATAACATTTCTTAGTGAGTTTCTCTCTATTCTTACTCACAAACAAACAAAGCTCAAAGTTTGGTATGGCACATTTCCACTAGATCCCAATTACAAATTCAAACTCTACAACTAAAACTAGACTATTACATGACTTTAAAAAATGAAGAATATGCAATCAGAGAATATATATTATTTGTATTAAAGAATATGTGTTAGGCCCACATGCTTATGTGATTTTTCTACTAGCTAGCATGAGTGGGCCTAACATTTGTGAGCATGTGTTTCCTCCTAGGAGGTCACATGTTCAAATCCAAAGGGGGTTAGGGTATGCACACCTCTGTAGGCACCAATTTGGTGTATGAGACCCCCTTGTTTGTGAGACAAAGGACCATACAAATTGATTATTATTATTATTACTATTACTATTATTATTATTATTATTATTATTATTATTCTATAATAAAAGTAAGTGTCTAATAAAAGAATTAATAGTTATAAATAAAAAAATGATTCAACCAAATTATACCATGCAATCGATTATTTAAATCCTTGCAAACTTGATGTGTTTTTAGGTCTAATGTAAGCATATTCCAACAACCCAAATAATATGCAATTGTATTTTTCAATCATTGAAAAATTGATGTGTTTTTAGTTCTATAGTATTTTACATGTAAGAAGATTCAAACAACCCAAAGAACATTTGAAATAAATTAAAGAGGTTAAAGAGTTCTCAAAAAATGAGCCAACACAATTTTTTTTTAACTGGTGGTTCACTGTTGTCAAGGGCTACATCCATCAGGAGAAATGATAACACCTACTATTCTGGAGAATTGAGGTATGGCCAAAATTACATAATCCATGCATCATTACATAGTCAAAGTTGACTCCCAAGGAGAAAGTGTCACAAAGCGAGATTTGAATCGGAGGATAACAAACATTCCTCCCAACCACCCAATCTATATTCAATTGAAAATCCAACACAGTCTAGTTAAATGGTTTTCCTAACCAAAGATAAAGAAAGGAAAGACATTGGAAAACAAGTTGGGACAATTGACACCAAAGTAGGTTTTTTTATAAACTCCAATAGGGAATGCTATTCATTTATGTCAGGTTAGTATTGATCATAATGAATACAATAATTCCAACAAGAAAGAGCAATAAGATTTAGTATGTATGTGAAGACCTGCAATGGAGAATCCCATTGATGGTAGACACTAGTTTAGGTGAAGTTATGGAAAAGACAAGTTGCCTGTTTGTTGTAGGCATACAATGTGAAGGATATGGGACAAACAACATCGTTAGTGGACTAATTGATCATTAAGGCTACAAATAAAACACAAATAAATCGTCGACGAAGAATAAAAAAAATGTTTACATTCCATGGATGCATGGAGCAAAAGGGGAGAAGTATCAAGAAGAGAAAGACGCACACACATATTTCATTCAAGATGAATCATTAATAAGAGAGTACATATAATTATGATTCTTTCAAGATGAGATATAAACTAGAGAAGACACAAATATGATGAGTTCTGAGAAGTTCATCAAGCATATCTGACCAATACAAAGAACTGCTCTAAGATTAGATCCATAGATATGGACACCTATGAGATGTGGTTTTTATGATCCATCTATTGTAAACCAAATCAACTTTGACGGTCTTAGAAGGATCATTTTATATTACTAGTTCTTTGTTTTCTTATCATGTAACAATCTATTCCCACTTATTAAGTGATCATTTCTACCATATGCATATCTTATACATGTTGGAGATATTACACAGTCCATAAAGCATAAAGCATGGCTTTTACCGTTTTTACTGCTTAAAACCATGCAACCTAGATAAAGCATGGATTTTAATGTGTGTCTAATATCTCTCTAAAATCACTACTATGGCATATATAATGAGTTTTTTTACTCATTCTGAACTAAAACAATTCATTCTTTCTCTCAAGCTTGTCTCGCTTCTTTTCTCTCTCTCTCGCAAGATTTATGTGATTTTTCTACTAGCTAGGTTCACTATGAAAAATTCACATGGTATCAGAGCTTTGTTTCTAGGAGAAATCACATAGGCACTTTATTTGCAGGTTAAAGAGAAAGAGCATGGTGAATCCAAGGAGAATTCACAAAAGCAGGAGCATGCTAGCTGCAAAACTTGAAAATTGTAGTGAATTTTGAAGAGACACCATGACCTATACGGATCATTTTAGAGGGCTTACCATAGCTTTTTTAAAATTTATTTCTGTGATCTCAAATGGTTTTTTTGTGGTAACTGATTTAATTTTTTGGTTTCAGAGACATCTGTAGTTGAATATTGTAGGTATGCAACATTTTGTGGTCGTTCCCACCTTGTATTTTGGCTATAAATTTCTCACCCCAAAGGCTGGCATAGGCCAAACTCTATATATGATTTGAAATATATCCTCGATTTATTAGATGGGTCTTCAACGAAATTTGATTTGGTTTCATGTAACAGAAGTTATGATTGAATTGGAAACAAGATTTCAATCATGTTTCTGAGTTTTATAATTTGGATTTACATGCATGATTTGATTTACATATATGAGATGATATTTTTATCTATCTAAAAATCATTGTCTTTAAGATTCTTTGCAGTTGCAACCAAAGCCACAACAAATTGGTTTCAGTTCTAATGGAGATTATTTGCAATGGCAGAAAAATATTTAATCATCTCCAATCTTTGAAAGCTCAATTAAAATATGGTTAAGGAAGTTAGAAGACTTCAAAATGATTTAGAATATTCACAAGAAAAGATCAATATTGTTTTTCAAAAAGCATATGCAATTGCAATTTCAGGAAAGGAGCTACAAGATGAAGTTTTCGATTGGGAAACCTGCTATGATGATATGGAGGGAAAAAAAAATCTCCACATTGAACAACTCTTGTCCAATCTAAAAGAAAAGGAATATATAATATCTATCTTATAGGAAAATTTGCAAAACTATGTTGCTTCTAACGCAACTTCCTCCTTTTTTCGATTCTTCTTATGATAGTGTCAAAATAGTTTTTATTGTATATTATACATATGTTTCTATAGACTCTTATTTTTTCATTACAGATATTGATAAAGAGAAAGACATAAATATTCAACTACAAATCCAAAAGCATTTATTTATATTCAGAAGCTGACAACACTTGGTTCTTTTGAGCTTCATACTTATGGAATTGGATCCAAACTACTTTTGAAGATAGGATACATTGGTGGTGGCCTTAATAAGAATGGACAAGGGATTTCAAACCATATTCAACCTACGATGATATTATCCAGTCCTGTATTAGGTTTTGATGGGGCTTCATCAACATTGTAAAGTTGTTGTGATTCCTCTACTACTCAAATTCACTTTGTTCTAGCACTTGAGTTGATCACATCAGATGACTCTTATACTAATGAGTTGTAGGATCCATCTACTACACCTCTTTTTGATACATCCTTGGAGCTTACACAACTAGCAAGAATACTAGCTTCAAACTTATCAAAGTTTCCATCATTAGACTCTTCAACACTAACATTAGAGCTCTTGGAAGCATCAGACTCTCTTGCATCAACTTCAAGGTCTACATCATCTACATATCAACATCCTCAACATTAGGGTATATTTTTCAATGTTTATTCTTAAATGCATTGTAAAATGGGTACTTAAAATGGCCTTGGTTGCTAAGATCCATTCATCATCTAAACCCTAGTAGTGTTTAGGGGGGGTGTTGGATATATTACACACTCCATAAAATATATAGCATGGATTTTATTGCTTTCAGCATAAAGCCATGTGATCACTGATCTTCGTAAAGCATGGCTTTTACTGAGTGTCTAAGATCTCTTATTATGGTGTATATGATGAGTTTTTTTACTCATTCTGAAACAATGCAATTTATTCTTTCTCTCAAGCTTGTCTTGCTTGTTTTCTCTCTCTTACAAGATTTTTGTGATTTTCTACTAGCTAGGTTCATTGTGAAAACTTTGCAAAGAATTTTTTTATTTTAGATTGGATATTCCATAATCCAAATTTAAACTCTTATGACCAATAAAAAGCTTCCATTTTGCATTTTTTTTGTAATAAGTTCCATCATCACCTATGAAAATCAATATTTACATTATAATATTTTTGAAAACTTGAAAAATATGGCACAGTTTTTGTCTCTCTTAACATCTGATCAATTCAAATAATTTTGACACCTTATCACAAATTGATCAGATTTAGTATTTCGCTTTCTTTCCACTCCCAACTTACCAACCACCATCCACCCAAGGAAATTGGAAATAAAAAGCATACTCATAAATTATAGGTACATATTATAACATGAGGGGTAGCGAATATCACTGTCACAGTTTGTTTTGACTATTGATTTCATTTGTTCATTCATAGAAATTTCATTGTTAGCACTATAAGCAGGTAGAGGATTATATTACTTCTTTTGTGGCCACATAAGCAAGAGGTATCTACCCTACTTGGAGAATAATCTGGGATTATCTCAATGGAGGGGGGTTTTCTCTCTTCTCAATTTGCTCATCAACTTCTACAATTCCATCTATCAGCATGCAATTAATGTCAAAGATTCTCAACATAGTGACAATATTTTTGTTGTTAACCTAATGACAATGTCTAGTATATCTAATCCTATCCATCATACATATCCATATCTATGTAAAGGTTCACTAAAAGAAATTTAGAGATTTGTGTTGTGGCCATAAACTCTTCGAGTAGACAAACAACAAATATTTAATGTTAGCTTATTACCAATCTCCAGCATGATATGTGAACCAACTACCTCCACGCTAATAAGCTTACATTGTGTGAGTACAACTTTCCACTTGTCATTATATTGCTTCTAAATGGAGACACATCTAGCATGTTGTTTTCCTAGTCAAGTGGATTGAGATTTGAACAACTATTAACATTTATATAATCCTTTGTGTAGCTCTTGTTTTGAATTCCACTAAGTCCCCTAGGATGAATCAATAACATCTCTTCTCCATTTAGTTGCTTGGGAGAAAAAAATCGTTGTTGTAAGATTTGCAAGCCTTTGGCCTCCACTGCATGGGAATCCCCAATTTTTAGAAATGTAGGTAACTGCACCAGAAGCCTCAATTTCTGGCAATGTAGGTAACTACTCTTCTCTTTTCTAGATTTAGATTGAAATTATGTTGTTAATTAGTGCAATGGAGAAGGTTTTAATAAATTTATTATTAATTAAAAAGTTTTGGATACCTCTAGATACTAGATTGAGAAGGAATTTGTTCAAAGTAAATACTTCAGTTGTCCTTAATATTAGTATATGGGGATCTACAATACACAAGCATAAAATCAACTTTGTTCCTCTCCATGTGTTGTTTGTTGGTGTAGTGTATGGATGTCATGCGAAGGTAGGGTGACTTGCATCGACTATTAAGAATTAGGAAAGTAAGCCAAGTGCAATTTTATGATAGTAAGATAGAAGGGCACCCTCTAATCACCTAAATATGATGAAAAAATCCCATCCAGTTTATCTATAGACATTCTTCTATTTCACACTCCCTGGCTATTCCAAGCACACCCAAACCCCCATTTTTCTTTAGGCTACTTCTATTCCTTATAATCACATTCTATTATAGATCTCATTGTTAGGATTATTAATCCTCCCTTGTCCAAATTTGGTCATATGTCTAAATCGAGAGTCCATCCAGTCTATTTATAGTCATTAACACCATTGGGTCCACTTGGCCTAATTGGGGCACATGTTTCAGTTACTAAAGTGTGGGGAACACTAATTAAGGCTCACTACCACTAATTGCACTTGATTGCATCAGTTTAGGATCCTCCTAGACCAATCCCTACAATTTAGGAGCCATTGGGAGTGCCGAAACCAACCAAGTTCAGTTCAGTTCAGTTAATGACTAGTCAAGCTAAGTTAGGAGTCAGTTACATTGAGTTCTAGTCCTCTACAATCAGTTAGTGCTAGGTTTACTTGACTGCACTCATGTGGGGCGCATTTCTCACCTACCACAGTCAGTTAGCCTTAGTCAACACTGAATGTAACACTTGAGTTGCGTTTTAGAGTTCTGATGAACTCCAGTTATGGTTTAGAAAAGGTCAGTTAACTACTAAGTCCTCCAATAGTGATTTAGACAAGGCCTTGGTTATCTACAGTCAAGTAGAGTCTATCAATTCGAATTTCATGTGGCTATTAAATCCATTGTACTTCATTGTAATTATTATCTGATTACTTTTTGCTTAATGAAATCATTCATAGCTGCAAGCCATTTTTGCATTGTTTCATTCTTCAATTGTTGAGTAAATTGTGTGATCTATTTTGTGAGTTGTGTGTTTGTCCACAGATCTAGGTGCTCAATTTAATATGGTATCAGAGCCTCGGTGGACAAGACACCTCTCCTCCTCAAATCTCCAGCTGGATCATTTTTTTTAGCAAATTGCTCCTTCCAGTACTGCACCAAAAGCGGAGAATTTACCACTTAATATCCCAAGTTAGGAAATTGTTGATCAAGCTTGCTTGATCAACTATGCTGGGAGTGAAGGAAATTCCAAAAGTGCAGAATGTCGACCTTACTTTGTATGTTTGATTGTGTGACAGGTTATCATCTTTTCTTACAGCATTCGCTACAAGCAACCTCTTCTTCTCACTGCATTCGCTAAAGCAGCTCAGTCCTTCTTACTACATTCAAAATGGCTCATCCAGTGGAGCCTCTCACTCCCTTCAACTATCACCAGTGGAAGGATGACATTGTGGTAATGCTCTGCACCAAGCATCTCTTCAGACTCATAGAAGAAATAGAGGAAGAGCCAGAATCAGATAAAGACAAAGCTAAGTACATGAACAGGCTTGATGAAGCCCATGGACTCTTGCTCTCGTCAGTCTCTAGAGATATTCGATTTCACATCCAAGACTTGGAGACTCCCAAGGAGGTTTGAGACAAGCTTGATTCCTTATTTGATAAACATGATGAGATGAGGATCCATCAGCTAGAAAATGATCTGATTTCTCTCAATCCATCCAATTTCGAATATCTGAATGAATTCTTCACAAAGTTCATGAATCTGATATATCAGTTGAAGCAATGCAAAGTGAAGAAGGATGAAGATCAGCTCATCCTTGCCATTCTCACAAAGCTCAATGCAGACTACTCAGTCTTTGTATCCACCTTCCAAATAGTAAGGCTCACTACTCCAAATTGGAAGATGCCCACTCTTAATGCCTTCATCCAATCTCTTATTTCTGAGAATGATAAATTGATCCAAATGGGGATCATTCGATCTCCCAAAGATCTAGCTCTAGTTGCAAGAGGAGACAAGGTAGCGAATGACAAAGGCAAGCAAAGGGATGAGTCCCCTATGAAGAAAGAGCAGTCAAAAGAACCTTCAGGTTCGAAGAGAATCAAGAAGAATGGCAAAGGAAAGGTCCTTTGCTCTTACTGTGGAAGGGGCTTTCATTTAGAAAGCTCCTGTATGAGAAGACAACTTGATGAAATGGCTCTTATTTTGAAAAAGCATAACATTTTTGTACCTACTAGCACAAGGAAGGATGACTCTGAAGAAGAAGAAGATGAAGAATACCAAAGGAAAGGCCATGCACTGAAGGCTTGCTGCACGTCAGCACCTGTCTTCCTCATTGATTCTGGAGCTTCCAACCATATGGTTGCATCCAAAGAATCATTCTCTTCTTTTCAGTCCTTTGATGGTCCTAGTATTCAGATGGGCAACAACAGTAAAGTCAAAACAAAGGGGAAGGGCTCTGTCAAACTTGAACATGGAAGGTTCAAAGATGTGCTATTTGTTCCCTCCCTAGCTTCAAACCTATTATCTGTCTATCAGATGACCCATACTGCATCTCCAAAGCAAATAATCTTTGGTCCTGACTCAATGGAGATCACATATATCTCTATTGGGAGCATCATAGAAAAGGGTACTGCAAATCATGCTTCAAAAGCATATGATTTCTCACATTTCCTGCCTCCTTTAGAACCAGTGCACTCTCAATAGCCACTTGCAAGGGAAAATAAAATCATTGCATCTACTTATTTTACAACTTCTACTAGTTTTGCAGATCCATCTTTATCAGTTTATGACCTTGAGATTCAGGGTGACTCAGATCTAGATTCAGCCCCTGCTTCCAAACTAGAAGCTAGGAAGATGACTGTAAACTCACCTGACACTCAGAAATGAAAGACCCTTGCGCTATGTCATGCTATCTTACCTTTTTCAGGGAGATGCAATAGACTCCCTGTAAGATTCTATATGGCATGGGCTCAGTCTCACTACATTTAGAAGAATGGATATGATCATACACCTCTTCATTCAACAAGAGACAAAGGTTGCATTCCTCCTTCCTTCCATCATCATTTTTGGAGAAGAAGGAGAAGTCTACATGCCAGGCCCCAGAATACCTGTGCACAGCACACCATGCATGCTGCTTCGCTAACTCACAGTGATGAAGATTGCAACAACATATTTTCAAGTTTTTCAAACTTGAGACCTGATTCTACCTGCTTAGACAGAGGGGGGGCTTTTTTCCCATGTGGTTTTTTCCCCAGCTCCTTGTATTAAGCAGTTACTTTATTTTACTTGATGTAATGGGTGACCTATGGTCTTAGTTACCAGGGCCCACAGTTGTCCAAGTTAGCATTTAGGGGGGGTGTTAGGATTATTAATCCTCCCTTGTCCAAATTCGGTCATATGTCTAAATCGGGAGTCCATCCAATCTATTTATAGTCATTAACACCATTGGGTTTACTTGGCCTAATTGGGGCACATGTTTCAGTTACTAAAGTGTGGGGAACACTAATTGAGGCTCACTGCCACTGATTGCACTTGATTGCATCAGTTTAGGAGCCTCCTAGACCAATCCCTACAATTTAGGAGCCACTGGGAGTGCCGAAACCAACCAAGGTCAGTTCAGTTCAGTTAATGACTAGTCAAGCTAAGTTAGGAATCAGTTACATTAAGTTCTAGTCCTCTACATTAAGTTAGCACTAGGTTTACTTGACTCCACTCATGTGGGGTGCATTTCTCACCTACCACAGTCAGTTAGCCTTAGTCAACACTGAATGTAACACTTGAGTTGTGTTTTAGAGCTCTGATGAACTCCGGTTATGGTTTAGACAAGGTCAGTTAACGACTGAGTTCTTCGACAGTGATTTAGACAAGGTCTTGGTTATCTACAATCAAGTAGAGTCTACCAATTCAAATTTCCACATGTGGATTCGAATTTCATGTGGCTATTAAAGCCATTGTACTTCATTGTAATTATTATTCGATTACTTTTTGATTAATGAAAGCATTCACAGCTGCAAGCCATTTTTGCACTGTTTCATTCTTCAATTGCTGAGTAAATTGTGCGATCTATTTTGTGAGTTGTGTGTTTGTCCACAGATCTATGTGCTCAATTTAATACTCATGCAGCGCAATGGTGAGATAGTTTATAGAAGGAAAAAAATTAAAAAATTATCTATACATGAATGTATTAACCCATTTATGAAACTACAAATTAGAGTTGCTATGCATGGAGTTGTAGAAAAACCAATAGTGGGATACTTGATTGGATTTAATCAAATATAACTTCAAGAGGAGATGACAATTGTATTGATACACTTTGTTTACGAAGCCTTTCAATATGCTTTCAGAGAAATAGAAAAATGTACATAAGAAAAGGAAAAGTAGTAAACAAGGGGACGGGACGATTCTCAACTCATATAAAAAGGGGTACTCCTAGACCAACAAGAGAAGAAGAACATATAGAAACAAGAGAAGAGAGAAGCATAATACCAAATTTACTGGATTTAGTGTGCAAATATGCATGGGGAAAAGGATCTAAAGTGCTCGGGATAGTACTAGGTATTGTAGGCGCTATATGCATTCATTGTGGTATTAGGAAATTGGAAGTGGAAATTTATGAAGATGAAACCGAATCCTTGAACCGGAGGTCCTATTTCAGTTTGCGTTTATTAGGTTCTTATAAGATGCCTTTGATTTATATATTTCTAGGAAGCAAAATAAACATATGCCTATAATTATTTTTTGCAAAATATGGAGAATTAATGAACTTATCACCAACAATAATGAATCCAAAATTCATTTTTAATTATGAGTCTCAAAAAAATCTACATCTGATTTCAAATCAAAGAACAAGCTTAGATATATAATAATGCATATGATTTCAAAGTAGAGAACAAGCCTAGATATATAATATCATCTTATTTCAAAGCAGAGAACATGCTTAGATATATAATAATTGTAGATAATTAAAAGAGAATAGTACATGCATGCATATGCAAGTGCTATTATACCAAATGCATTCTATGGAGTAATATTTCCTACATAAATTGTTTTATTCTCTTCTTTGATTTGCTTTGTAGGTTATTAAAAAAAAACTTTTCTGTGAAGACAAAATTGAGGTAAGGTTCTTGTTATTTTACCTCTAAGGAATCTCCTTTTTGGGTTTTCTCTCCTGTAATAGACTTGGTTTTATATGACTATGAATCCAGCAGGTTGGTTTCCCTGCATAATCCTCTTTGCTAGAGTGATGGATCACCATGTTGAGCTTGCGACTCTTGCAAGAAACAAGAAAGAAAGCCCAAAGCCCAAAAATCCAAAGAGGGTCTAACATAAGTTAGAATTAGTGAAGCAACATATATCATACAGTGCATATAAGTTAGAAGGGGTGAAGAGGTGGTGGCGGTCAAGGGGTGAAGAGACAGTGGTGGTGAAGGGGTCAGAGCAATAAGTGAGGGATCAAAGTAATCAATGAGGATTCAAAGAAATCAATACTAAATCCTATAAGTAAATGCCTCTACTCTTTAGGTTTGTCAATCACTAGAGCTACTCTACAGGTTTTTCAATGGCTATAGCTATATGTAAAAACTTAGGATTAAAAATGGTTGATGGTATGTGATAAGACTGATGGTGGTAGTTCTGAATGAGGCAATGTCAGAACAACCCCTTCATTACGTGATTGATGCAGTTCATTAGGAAAATTAAAATAAAAACTATGGAAAAAAACCCCATCCTAGAAAATGGTTCAAACTAATTGTTAAAATTGGAAAAAGCCTCCAATATGATCTAAAATCACTAGAGGCTTCCACGTGTTAGAAATCAACATAGTTTCTAAAGTGGAATTTTGTAGAAGTGACTAAATTTAATTATCTGAGCCTGAATTAATCTTAAAACACATAAATCGATGGAAATGGATTGCTAAGAGTCCCTACATAGGAATGCGGGGACTAATAAGTAATAAACCAATCATCCAAACTAAGATCTTATATGGAATATAAAGCTCTAAATGCCATAAAAATGCACAAAAAAATCAAATATTCCCTAAAATCCACATATCAATAAAACAAAATGACAATTGTAAATAACAAGGGTATTTGTTAGTTGTAAATAATAAGGACAATTGTAATGTGTTATTATAAGGGAGAGTTGTTTTCAATGCTTTAATGATGGACATGTCTTCTTTCGATTTAGCCACACACACGCCAAACATTAATGTGCTTTTAAGTTTATGCCTCGCACCCTATTCTCTTTTTTTTCAGGAGAAAAAAACATGTAATTTGCTATTCAACACATGCTTCCTAGAATGCAACATGCAAATAAAACTATTAATGATTATAGTGCAAAGATTAGAGGTTTTTTTTTGAAAATTTACCCCTAATCTTAGATGTTCGTTTTTCAACCATTTCCCCTAAAATCTTTGTAATTTTTTGAATCACATATATAAAGTGTTAAAATTGCATTATATAACTACCACAAAGATTTTTTTTTTTTTTTAAGGATGATCCATTTCTAAAATTACCAAAAAAAATAGATTATGAACAATAAAAAGTTACGATGAGCCAATTTGAAATCACCAAATTCTTAAAAAATAAAATAAACACTTAAGAAAAATCATTTTTCTTAAATGCTATGATTAGACCAGTCCGTTTTTCTTTGAGAGAGTGGATCCCTTTCTAGCACTGACAGTCGCATGCTAGCCCTAGCCCTATTAGTTGACCCAAAAAATCATTAATAACCCAAGTGTCTCTCGTAATGTTGATCCCATATATTGACTCACTTTTTCTATAATTGACGCTACTTATAATTTCATGCATTTTTCACCAGGTAAAGTTTTGTTGGAACTTGAAACTGCACAAAGCTTAAGCTTAGTTAGAAATGATAATTACATTATTGCGTCGAGAGGCGTTTTACAGCCTAGTATAGGAGAGATTTTGTAATGTTACGTAACGTTATTTTTATTAATAAAAAATAATTTTTTAACTATAAGCCAAAATAAATGTCGGCCAAGAAAATAATCTAATATGGGGGAGATGTTGTAATCGTCCTACCTAACAAAACAATAAAAAAGTAAAAATTTAATTATCCGTAAAAAAAAATGTGGGTCACGAACAAAACACAATATGGGGGAGATATTGTAATGTTTCTACCTAACAAAATAATAAAAAATAACAAAATGAATTATCCTCAAAAAAATGTTGGCCTTGCACATGGTTTTAAAACCATGTGCAACCCATGGTTTTATTGTACATGGTTTAGGAGGGCCTTGTACATGGTTTTAAAACCATGTGCAAGGCCTCCTAAACAACCCATGGTTGTAGGAGGGCCTTGCATGTGGTTTTAAAACCATGTATGGAGAAATGTTGTAATGTTTGTTCCTAACATAATACAAAATATTATATGTCGGCCATAAATAATATTAAATATTAATAATAAAAATATTATATGTGGATCTTAAATAAAAAGATGTGTCTTTTGGTTTGAATCAAATCAATAGATACCTAAGAAGAGGTTTGCACCTAAGAGATTTGATCCCTCTCGACGCTTGATAAAGCCTAGAATTTGGATATACGCTGGTGGATAAAATTATCCACTTTTTAAAACTCTGTAAAAACATTTAAGAGATAAATTTTGAAAAAATACGTTAGTTTAAAATTGATGAGAAACGTTTAAACTTTGACCATTTACAAGAGATACTTAAACTTTGACCATTAAATATTGAAATGTTTAAACTTTTAGGGATGCTTAAACTTAGACAATTAAATATTGACGTGGCATTGACAAATTGTATATTAGATAATAGATTTTATGAGGCAGAGATAGACTCAAGTTGAGAGTAGTTTTTGGGAAAATCAGATTTTTTCAGCAATTTTGTGAATGTATTGAGATAACCGATTCTTATTATAGGCAACATTTTAGTGGCTCTTTTTATTTTATTTATAGATTAAAGCATTATAATATTATTAAATGAAGTAATTATAATATTATTAAATGAAGTAGTTAATATATACAATTTTATATAAAAATTAGAGAAAAAATTTAAGGATATGAATTTTATAGAATCAATTAAATTTTTATAGATATATTTCTAAAAGTTTGGAGATGGCAAGGCATCCTTTTAATCTCGATAAGAAATTAGCAATTAAAAAATCTTAAAGATTTTTTCTCAAATCATGATTATAAAATCTAAGAAAGACACCTATGCAAATTTTTATTTACGATGATAGAAATATAGAAGAAGTGACTTCTTACAAGTATCTTGGAATTGATATTCATTACAAGCTCAATTGGAACTATAGCATTGAGAAAATGATTAATGGAGGGTGGAAAGCTTATTTTGGTTTTGAAAATAACTAAATCAGTCAATCTAGTCACATGGGATTAAAAAAAGTTCCTCTTTAAAAATCTTGTCTTCCCTGTTATCTTGTATGGTTGTGAAGTATGGGGGTGCAACATTTCTAGAGAATCTTGGAGGGAGATTGAACAAATCTAGAAGCAGTTTATACCTTATAACCTCAAAATTAAAAGCAATACGCCTTATCCTATTCTCCTCATAGAAGTGTGTATTTCACCCATCGAGAGCATGGCTGTGACTAGGTACATGATGTACAAGCATAAGAAAGCATAAGATAAGTAACATGGGAAACGAGAGACTTCCTAAAATTGCATTAAACTCAAGTCAAAACCAACTACGCCTCAAGCGCTATTGGTGTAAAGATACCATGGCTTGGTTAAACCATTAGGGAATTGATGAAAACGACATTTTGCAGAACATTGAGAATGTCAAAAATATTATTACTTCTAAGTTTAAAGAGAAATTCTGGTGTGAGAAAAATTTAGTGGTTAAGAGAAAATTAAGATACTATAAGGAGGTCATTAATCTTAACTTGGAAGATTGGAAGTATCTCTCGGTAGTAACTAGCTCATGGTAGAAAATTAATATAGCCAAGACTAGAACGAACTCTCATGAACTCCATAGCGAAACAGGGCGTTGGTCTATTCCTAAAACTCCATGGGTGGAAAGGGTTTTCCATCTGTGTGAGTCTATGAGCGTTGAGGATGAAAATCACTTTCTCTTAGAGTGCCTTTCTTACACCCACATTAGATCTGAGTTTCATAGTATTTTCTATAATACAAACCTTTATAACCTCCTAACTTTCCAAAACTATAGTGAGCTTGGAAAGCTTCTTGGCAAGGTTCTTGAGCTCAGGAACAAGATATTAAAGTAAACCAAGTATTATCCTTCTTAAGGTCTGATAGAACAAAGTTGGTCTCACTGGAAGTTAATCATCATCATCATCATTAGAAAGTTTAAAGATATGAATTTTATAAAATCAATTAAATTGTTTATGGAGATATTACTAAAAGTGGAGATTTTATTGGAGATTTTTTTAAGTAGAAGATGAAAAAACCTATGATAATCCAGTCATGGTGAATCCAGTCATCATGATTTAAAAAAAACAGTTTAAAATTTTATTCAGGAACTAATATTAAATATGGTTATAATAACAAATATTGTTATAAAAATAGTGAAAGAAAAATATGATTATAGCATTGTTATGATACCACTTAAAATTATATAAAACAATAACTAACACATGCACAAGTAAAGTGGCTCATGAACGTCGATAGGCATAAACAACCACTTAGTTTTGTGGAGATGGTTGGTTGTTAAACAAAGGATACACATTAAACTAATTACCAAGTCATTATAGTTATCCATTTATGGTAAATATAAACATCAAATTAATTAATAAAAACATAAAACAAATACTATTTAATAATAAAAAACCATTATTGTTACCGCTTTCTTTAACCACCACTTAACTGAAGGTTATTTAAATCTTAATCAAAATGCATTTAAACATAACAAAATACGTCGGCCATGAAATGAATCTTGGTTGTACACTTGTTACACTCGGTTTAATCTTGTTGATCCGCTCAAGGAAGCCCAAAATATAAGATAATATATAAACGCCTATCAACGTAATTATATCATAAAAACACAAGCAAAAATAATTGAATAAAATTTTGGCTTCAAAGAATCAAAGATCGGTTTGAAATTCTCACGTGTTAGTAAGGTATTTTGTGTTGTATAGGTGTGTCCTATGTTCCAATTCAAAGGAACTTGATTATAAACTCCATTTGTTTCAGCTTCCTGTAGATTTGGATATATTTGTTGTTGAGTTATAAAACTAACAGGTTTAAGTCAACTTTATCAAAAAGATATCTTCACCTTCATTTGGAGAAAAGAGTTTACATCACACCATAGTAAAATCTTGGATTCTACATAAGTTTTGGTGTTGTATGATTTTTTTTAGCGGGAATAAAAAAACATGCTTTTATTATTCATATATGAATAAAAAAGTACAAAGTAATGCCAATTAGTCAGAGTTGTTGACTGTCCACTATGGAGTTGTTGTTTGTTCACTACAAATATGGCACAAAAATATTGTAAAGACCATTATCCCAATATTTTGACTGAACAAAATTCACAGCATAAAACCAAAATATAATAGCCAGAAACAAAGACACCATATGTCTACAATCTATCTGAAGGCTATCTTAGGATTGAGATCCAACATAGTATGCATATCAGTTACATCTTGAAATTTTTTGAAGAGCCATTGTCTTCTATAGATTTTTCCACCCTCCCATAAAAGTAATCCCTCCTCTTCCTTTAGTGCATATTTTGACAATTAATCATCATCTTGATTTAATTCATGGAAGATATGCTTCGTAGTAATAATATCAAAGAAATACAATATCTCTTTTGTTCTCTCACATCAGTTAAGTAGACCGGTCACCTGAAGTTTGAATTGATCATTTTCCCATTTAACAACTACCATAGAATCTCCATAGACTTTTAATGTATCAATCCCAAATAATAGTGCTATCTCGCATAGACACCAAAGTGCCAGCAATTTTTCTTTGGTATTGGATCCAATACCATAGTTTAATTTAATATTAAAGTAGTGATCCTTATTAATCCAAAGAACTGCACCAGTAGCACAAAAAACATCTTTTGCAACTCCATAAAAAAACTAGAAGCATTTAGAGAAAAAATAACATCCATCACTTGTCTGAATTCCAGACACCTATCCACATTTGAAGCATAATGTTTAAATAAACTGATAATCTGCAAACAATCCTCCTTAATATCTAGTTTATTATCTTCAAATAAGATGGATTTTCTTGTTTTCCAAATGCTCCACTATATAAATGTTGGTAAAGTACAATACATTTTGCAGGTATTGAACTAGTGAAATAAATTTTGTTCAAAGGAAAGCATCCCCCATGAATTTGGAATGTTGAGAGATAAACATATGGTACTCCAGGTCTAAATAGAAACTAGACAACTGACAAATATATGTTCCACTGTTTCCATATCAGCCTTACATAAAATACAAATCTTTGGCCCAATCAAACCTCTCTGAGAAATATTATCCCAAGTCTTGATACAATTCTCAAAAGAGAACCGCATAAAACACTTAATCTCCAAAGGGATATGCCAACGCTAATTTTTTTTATAACACCATTTAGGAATAGTACACATATCGTCCTAAGCAATTACATAATAATCATATTTTGTCGAAATATTACCAGTACCCACATTTGAATACCAAATGAGGGTGTCCTTACCATTGTTCAATCTGCAACCAGTAGCATTTAGTTTGGAGATGTAATTGTCTCGTTCCACATCCCAACAAATTCCTAGTCCCAAATCGGAATAAGACAACTAATATGAATCAGATTGATGTATCCAACTCGGTATCTTTATGTGAGCAAGAGTGTGAAATCCCAATTTTCCAAGGTATTCCAAATTATAAGAAGAAATATGATAGCTCTCCTCCATTCCTAATATAGGATCAATTCCCACTAAAATTTCATTTCCTGCACCCACCTTCCATGTGAGTCCCTTACCCATCCAATAATATATCTTGATAAAACCCACCCAGAAATTTGATACATTTCTGATAGAATTAACCAGGATCCTAATCCATTTTAAGAAGTCACCTTTGATATATTTTTCCTTTAGTATATCATATCAGAGGAATTTTCTAAAAAGGCCTCTCCAAAAACTTTTAGACAAAGCGCAGAACTGAACCAACATATATTCTTAATGCCCCACCCACCCCTATTTTCCAGTTTTGCTCATCTTTCCCAGCTAGCCATATGAAGTTTCCTCCCATACAGATTACCTGAAAAGAGGAATTTAAACATGAGTTTCCTTATCCAATTCAAAATAGTCTTCGGGAACTGTGCTAAAGAGATCATCCAGTAGACTGATATACCTACCAATACTGCTTTTAACAAAATCATTCTACCGCCGATTGAGAGGAGTCTAAATGTCCAATGACTAATTATTTTCTCAAATTTTTCCACAATCCAATACCTGTCTGTGATCCTAGAACCAATTGTCTTAAGAAAGTAACCTGGGTATTTAAAACTCCTCCAAGATTACAAACTTTAATAGGAAAGAAAGATGTAATCAAGTTTGAGACTTGTTCATCCATCTTATTATTGTACAAACAAGATTTATTAATGCTCACCTCCATTCCAGATGTTGCACAAAAGAGATTTATAATATCACCAAAATTTCTCCACTCTTCCACTGATCCATTCACAAACAACATAACATCATCAACAAAGTTTAGTAAATGTGTAATGAAAACAAAACCTGCAATTTTGATTCGTTTAATTTTCCCTTCTAATTTTTCCTTCATAATCAATTGACTTAAGCCTTCAATAACCATCAACAGCAAAATAGGATACAATGGACATCCTTTTCTAAGTCCTCTAGAACTTTTGAACAAATAAAAAGGAACCCCATTAATAAGCACAGAGAATCGAGCAAATGTAACACTAGACATAATCCAATTAGTTATTAATAAAAGAAGACCAATTTGGAGAAGAAGTAGCCCCAAATAACTTCAATCCACCCTATCATAGGCCTTAACTAGATCCATATTCAACATTATAGCCTCCATATCTTTAAGATGAATAGAGTGCACTACCTCCTATGAAATACCAATTGCATCTTAAATTATTCTATCATTCAGACACCCAAACTGTTCATTAGACATGAATTTGGAAAGGAAAGGTTTAATCTTGATAGAGATGATTTTAGTAATAATATCATATGCAAGATTGCATAATGAAATTTGTCTAAAGTCATTAAAATATGCATGAGGAAATTGGAATTCAAATCCCAAAAAATATAACCTTCCAATCTTGACTACTTAACCATGGCTTATAGATCACTACCCATAATATGAAATAAGGTAAGGAAGAGTTCCACAATCCATCCATCTAGACTTGGACTCTTTTCTTTAGCAAATTGTTTTGATGCTTCTTCAATCTCATTGAGGGAAATAGTTTTACTAACTTCCTCTCCGTCTTTAGGACTAAAAAAGGAGGGTCATTGACCAATTACCTTGCATCAATATTACAAGAACCCGAGTCTTTGAAAAGTTCACCAAAATATGATTTAGCCATCCTTTGTAAAACTTTCTAGTATTTTACCATATTATCATTACCATCGTTCATTTCCCGTATAGAGTTTGTAGTCTTTCTGTAGGAAGCATAATTATGGAGAATCCTAGTATTGTTATCACCAAGAGCCACCCATTGAGCCTAGTTCTTTAGTATCCGTTCCATTTCCTCTTGTTTTAAGAGAAGGGTTTTTTTTTACTAAATCCTTTAAAACCGATTTTGCATCCTCATTCAATATGTATTCTTCATTAAATGTTAAAATCGTCTTCATTTCCTCCTCAATTCTCCTATACTCCTCATCATCCTTATTCCTTTTACCTTTTATCCAATTAATAACTTATTTTTTTAAGCTTTTCAACTTAGCAATCAAACTGTCTATTGGACTACAACCATCAAAGATCCGAAAACTAATCCATTTTCCCATATTCATAGTACAAAATTCCTCATTCAACAACGACGATCTATTGAATTTGAAAGGGTAGTTACATTTATGCTTAAAACCATCCAATTGAAGCATAATCAGATGATGGTCAAATATAGTGGATTTCTCCACCATTATTCTATACTTCTAAATGGATTGAATCAAATATGAATTCATGAGAATTCTATCCATCCACTTGCAAATTCCATCCTCACCACATCTTCCCGTTGAACCAAGTAGCTTCCAACTTGATAGGAACCACATCTACAAGGTAAACTCTTTGAAGTAAGTTGGATAGAAATCAACCATATGATCAATTATAGCCTAGGATACCCAAACTTCTGCAGGAGACAAAGTAAAATTTAGGTCACTAGCAACAATTAGCTTTTTAACTCTCACCAACCCAGAATCTTCCAAGGAATTTCAATAAAGGTCCCTATTTTTGTAAGGGCCATAACAATTCATAATAGCCAACTATTGATCAATGGACTTGAAGTGTCCCTCCATCAGTTCTATAAGGAATAAATTCAGTAACCAGTGGGTTCCAACAGGATAAGATCCCCCCTGAAAGTAAACATGAATCAACAACACTAATCTCCTACCCATGAACATCTTTCACAATCCTACCCATCCCGCAAATATTGAAGGAAATAATAGATATTAAGAACCAACTCTTGTGGGAATCTCTGCTCTAAGGGCCTGAGGGGAAGAATTTTTAGTGGGTTGAGGGGAGTTTTTTGAATATTCGGCAAGTCTGACATATAAGGGAATGTATCCAAATTTTTTAGGAGAACCCTTCACCCTCTTTTTCCTATTTCTCTTATTTTTTATTGTGACGTTTTGAAATCTTATTGATTTAACTAGAGTCACAGCATGATTTGAAGAAGGGTTTTTTGAATAGACGGTTAATGGAGATTTATGATTGATATGAGAGGGTCTAGAATGGGTTTTAAGAGGGATGGTATCAGTAGGAGGTGAGAAGGAGAAATTGGCGTAGCAATAGCCCTGAAATCCCTAGAGGGGTTCAAAGAAATAGCAATATCGGGGTTTTTGGAAGAATGGGAAACTGGAATAACAATAGCTCCAAAATCCCCAAAAGAGTTCAAAAAAGTAGCATCATTGAGGATTTTGGAAAAAATTTGATCACTCATAAAAACTAATTGATTATGAGCACCCTCATCAATAATACCCTCATCACTCAAGGGCATCATAACATTAGAAGTTGTTAGATTTGTAGAAACACCAATATTAATGGGTTCTAATGCAGAATGGGTTCCATCAACAAAATTAGGGTAATTAAGGTTTATCTTATCCCAACACACAGATCTACTTCCATTTCCCAAATCGCCAACAGATAATCTTCTATCTAATTCCTTTTCCCATGAAAGGTAAAATTGTAATTTTCTTGGCATAAACATTGGGGTTAGAAGAACATGTAGAAAGATTATACGATTATTTTTTCTCTGAACCTTGGCCGCCTCTGGGCCGCTCCTGCTTAGGGTTTTTTTCCGCCTATGCTATGGATTCTCCTGATCCTGATCCGGATGAGTGTAGATCCTGGTAGGATGCGAGATTTCGACGGGTGATAGCTTCGCAACCTTTCAGCTACCCCCCCCCCCCCGCCTCGGGATTTGTGAAATGTGTAGAAGTGCATGAAGTAAAACTCTCCTCTACAAACTCCAAATTTGAAGTAGTCACACTGTACGAAAGAGGTCTAGTAGGGAAATTCACTGGTATGTGGCCATCTCCATGCTCCATCGAGATCTGGCTAAACAAGAACTGTAGACCTATCATTCAAGGTGAAGTACAACAAAAATTTTGTGGTCGTTTTTTAAGTGAAGTACAACAAAAATTTTGTGGTCATTTTTTTTTATGTTTGGAAAAAATAAGATAGGGACCTCATATTTAGGAATGGACCATACTTTATGAGGCCAAGAGGCATGTATCTAAATAAATGGGATTTGTCTTTCGATCCATAAAAAGACATCCCCTCCTTTGTTACCGTATGGGTTAAATTACCTCATCTCCCATTGCATTGTTGGAATGACGAAGACCTTAAAACCATTGGAAACCCTTTAGGAAAATACATAGGAAAATCGGAGCCCAAGAACCCCATGTTTTCATGTTTCAGAATATGTGTTGAGTTAGATATGGAGAAAGGTCTCCCATGGGCCATAAGCAATAAATCCCATAATGGATGGATGGAGTCATTTACAAACAGTAGATTATGAGCAAATACCCTTCAAATGCAATATGTGCCATGAATATGGGAATTTCGCCAAATCTTGTAAAAAAAAGAAAGATAACAGAAGGGGAAAATGAGAAAGAGGAATGGAATGAGGTTCACAACAGAAAAGGAAACAGAGCAGGCTAAAGTTAGGAAAACACTCCTACGAAAAAAAAAATACATAAATTAGATTTAAGACCATGGAAACAGTAGAGGATGAATATGTAGTTATCATCAGATACTGAAAAGGAAACCAACCCCAAGGCCAGTAAAGAAGGTGAACTTATCTTGATGAAAATAGGACAATAGGTAGCCTTGAACCCACTCTCCCACAACAATCCTACATCGAAATACACCCTGAATCCTCCTAGATCTTCGAAGGCTCAGTAAAAATACCTATATACAAGGACCATTTGGAAGAAACGTTAGAAAGCAGAGAAGAAGAAATAGAGAAAATAAGTAAAAAAGGGAGAAAACCCAACAAATTTCTAAGATAGATGGAAGCAAATAGAGAGAAGGAAACAATGAAGAAGTCCAGTCTATATCATTTGGTTAGAACTCATCCAAGAGAAAAGTAGGTAGGAGAAGTAGTGGGAAACAAAAAGGAGAGAGAACCATCCCAACCACACAAGAAATATTGAATCTTGTCTCCTGGAATTGCAGAGGACTAGGAGGAAAATAGAAGATAGAGGAGCTAAAAATGTTAAATTAAAGTGAATCAATGTCCATCCTTGTAATCCAAGAGACAAAAATGAAAAAATAAGAATGTATAGCAATCATGAAAAATATTTGGAAAATAGGCGAAGGTATAGTTGTAAGATCTCAAGGAGATTCAGGAGGAATAGTAAATTGGTGGGATTCAAATTCCTTCAAAATCATCTCTAAGACAAAAAACAGACACTAGGTGTTTGTAGAGCTTGAAGATCTTAATACTCAGGAGATATTCTAGATAGGAAACATCTATGGACCAATAGTTCATGGTCAAAAAAGATATTTTTTGAATGAATTAGACAAAAAAAACATGGTAATATGCAACTCACCTATATTATAGACGGAGACTTCAACACAACCATATCTCCTGATGACAAGAAGGGAGGATCCAAATTTCGCAACCCCTTTGGAAAAAGGATTGAGTATTTTATGAATGCTTGGAGTGTCATCGATATCAAACCCAAAAAAGGAAAATACACCTAGAGTAATAAGCGGCTTGGCCTGGGTCACATTACTGCCAGACTAGACAAGGTTCTAGTAAGTACCTCCCTTCTCAATAAACCTCTTTTTCCTTCTTCAAACATTCTCCCCTTTTCTATCTCTGATCATCACCCCATCACCTTGAACCTATCCCCCTTAGGAAACCTTGGCCCAACATTCTCAAAGAAGACACTAATTTCTTAACCCAATCGATTTCCATGGAGGAGGTTAGTAAAGCAGTTTGGGCACTACATCCAGAAAAGGCACCTGGACCAGATTGTTTTATTATCAGTTTCTATAGGAGATGTTGGTACATAATAAAAAAGGATCTACTAAGGATGTTAATTTGGACTCAATCACATGGAAAAATTTGGGGATCCATGAACTCCACCTTTCTTGTGCTAATCCCTAAAGAAAAGAATCCAACCTCCATCAAACGCTGCAGACCAATCTCTCTTTTCAAGTCCTCATACAAAATCCTTACAAAAATAATCTCCAATAGGCTCAAAAAAGTAATTCTGCATCTTATCTCTAAGAATCAAGGAAGAGTTATAGATGCCACAGTAAAATCTATGATAATATCCTTCTTGTATAGGAACCAATCCACTCTAGTCAAGCCCGAAAGGAAGCAGGTATGACCATAAAGCTTGATATTACGAATGCCTTTAATAGAGTAAGGCATGCTTTTATTTATCAAGTTATGGACAAGTTTGGATTCCCTCTTTATTAAATGGATTAAATCATGCATAAGTAGCCCGTGGATTGATCCACTAGTTGACGGGTGACCCACCACCTTTTTTCAAGCTAAAAGAGGTATTTGACAAGGCTACCCGATGTCTCCTTTTCTCTACATCCTTACTACTAACTCTCTCGGTAGAAGGTTAAACATTCTGAAAACTGAAGGAAATATTCATGGAATCACCTATGTTAGAGGAGTCCAATCCATCAATCTCGCCCAATTCGTGGATGACACCATCTTGCTTGGAAGCGCGTCCACTCAAATCGCTAGAATGATTAAAACTTCTCTAGATTTATTTCTTAAAGGATCAAGCAGTCAAATCAACTCCACAAAATCCTGGCTTTATGGTTGGAATATTAATCCCTATAACTTAAGAGATATTGCGCAAATTTTGTGAATCTAAGTGAACATCGACTGGGCTTATTTTATTTACTTGGGGATTACAATCACCAAGCGCATCAATAATTCAACATCCTGGAGATCTATCATTCAAAAGATGAAAAACAAGCTGCAAACTTGGGGATCTATATGGCTAAATCTAGCCGGTAAGTTAATTTTAATAAATTCCATAATGGCCTCTTACCCAATTTTCATGTACACCATTCTTCTTGCTCCCAAGTACATTCTCAACATCATCAGTAAAGAAATGAGAAAATTCCTATGCAAGGAGGGAAAACGTAGGGAAAAAAATTCAACTTGGTCAATTGGGACAAGGTTATGGAGGACAAAGAAAAATGTGGGCTGTGAATTAGGGACCCAAGCATGATGACCCTAGCCATGGGAGCTAAGTTGGTATGGAGATTTATTGCAGGAGAAAAGGAGTGGTGGAAGGAGGTTCTTAGGAAAAAGTATATAAAAAAACCAAGATCAAAATGTACAGACTCAGAATGGACAAGAAAAGGCACTTTAATATGGAACTTATGTAAACTCTCCACTGGTTTAATTAAAGAAAATATATATTGGATCCATGGAAATGACAGGAAAATCAATACCTAGATTGATAAAATTATGGGGCATCCTCCAATTTCCTCTAATCCAAGTTTAAACAACCCGCGAAGATGGATGCAAGAACAAGGATTGGTATAGCTTAAATACATCTCAACTTGGCACAACAATGGAGATTGGCCTGGCTGGAAGGTTCTGCGCCCACCAACTCATCTTATCAACGATTATATGATTTTATCCTCTCTACTGCATGGTATTGCACCTTCCAACACCAATACAGTAAGGGATGCGGAGCACATGGCCACTACATAGTTAAAGAATGGTACAAGATTCTAAAAAACAATGACAACAATACCCATTCCAACCTTTGGAAAAAGGTATGGAACAATCACTGTATCCAAAAAGTGAATATTTTTTACTGGTTATTAGCACAAAATAAGTTGTTGACTGTAGACAACTTGAATAAAAGAGGATTTGAAGGCCCATCTAGATGTGCTCTCTACACTTCTCACGATGAATCAACACTTCATCTCTTTCTGAACTACCCCAGGACTGCTCAAGTTGAGAATCACAACCTGGGATCTCTTGCTGGAAGCATTTGTCTCCCCAACAATATCATATATTTGGTCACAACATGGAAAACTTTGTATCCTGGTCATACAAAAAAAAAACTATGACTAGGATTTGGAATACAATTTCGCAAAACACTTGTTGGCAGATTTGGCTCCCTAGAAATAGAGCCATTTTTAATGGAAATAAAATTGAACCTCAAAGAGTGGATATCAAAATACACTATATGATATATGAAAAGATGGCTTCAAAGCAAGTTTACCTCACAGTGGCAGAGAAACTTAACCTAATGGAAGCTAATTTTTGCAAAGAACTTTGCATTCAGAGCTCCCCTCAAACCAATCTGGTCACACTTCATTGGGAGATAAGAAAATAAAAAAAAGAATTCATTCAATGGAAAAGAAGAAAACTCTTTCATTCACTCTTATTTGATGGAGCATTGAAAGGCAATTCTGGGGAGGTAGGTGCAGGTGGGATAATCTTTGATCCCGGAGGAAATACAATCACTTCCTTTTCTTGCAGAATTGGACAAAATACTAATAACGAAGCTGAATGGCTTGCGTTATATCTCAGCTTGGAGTGAGTAGATAGAATAACGTAAAAAAAAATTGGTCTTTGGAGATTCAAAACATGTCATTCAAAATATGAGGAAAGACTACAATTATGGCGCAACCAATTGCAAAAGAATATATGAGCGCATTTGTCAAAACAACATAGCTCTTCAAGCCGCATATTTTCATATCCTAAGAAGGAATAATGTTACAATGGATAAATTGGAAAATCAAGGCACTAAAAACAAATTGGGAATTGTCTCAACTAGGGGTCATCAACACCACAATTATGTTCCCTACGCCCTATGTTCCTTAGGGGTCATCTTGGTCATGCCTCTTTAATACCTCCGTCGCTCACCTCAGCTGCATGCTCAACACACATCCCTTGACACGACTACATGGGACTTGTGGCGGTCATGGCCATGTGATGAAGTTATTGAACAATCCTTCCTCCTTGCGATATGAAAATCACACTGAATCATTGGAACGCTTCTCAAATATGCTAAGAATGTAGAGTTCCTTCACTCCATTTTTCGCCCCTCTTTGTGAGTTGGAGAAACATTGTTTTAGCACCTCTTCTTCTGAAAGAGACATAACCTCTTTGTTTGCATATTTGTTTACCACTCAGGTTGAGCAATACTTGGCATTCCTGTCCTTTAGCGGCTTCATTGGTGAAGAGCCTTTGTGGTTAACAAAGGACCAGCTCAATTCTCCCACCTTTGTATCGCTCAGAACTGCATCTAAATCTCCTTGCAATGTTGTTCTTTCTCAAAACCATCCTCGTGTATAGGATATCATGGAAACTTCAAAGGACATAGAAGAAATTAAAGCAACTCTCTCAGAAATGAAAAGTGGAATGTGTTGGATTTTCAAAATGGTTGGAACAGGTGTAAATGAAAATAGGGAGGTGACAACATATGCAAAGTATATGGAAAACCAGATGGTTTTCCATGAATCCAGAATTGATGACAACACATGTGATGTTCACGAGATGATGGGGATAGTTGAAATAATAAAGGAGGAGGGTCAGAAGCTAACCAACATGACTCAGTGCAGTCATTGCCAGGAAACTCCAGTAGTTGGTGACTACCAGATGGAGGAAACCTCGATCGCTCAATCGGTTCGAGGGATTGAAGAACAAAAGAAATAGGTCCTTTACATATTTATGTTTAATGTTTTTTTTGTATTTTGTTGAACAAACAGTTTGTTAAACAACACCCTTCCATGGGTTTAAAATATTTTAGAAAAAAGTCTAGAATTATCTACTTCTTCGTTAATAGTATAGAAACCTCTGTCTTTTTCTATTTCAACAGCTCAAAATTTTGGTTTTACACTCTATAAGGATGGTTGTGCTCAACCTTTTTTTTAATATATATTTTCTCTGGTTTTTGTTAAAATAAAAATTGTAACTCATCTTTTGGAAAACATTGGTAATGTGTAGGGGATTTCAAAAATTGTGTACCTTTTAAATGTTTTGAGTCACCTGAAGGAAGTACCAAAGGACAAGTTGAGTGTATACCATCAACTATTGTTTCATCTCATCTCTCAAATCATCCATAGAGTCTTCCAGCAAGGCTCCAAAAAGAATACATGGGAACCTAGATTTCACATGTCCTGTCTTTTGGTAGAAATGGCATCTGAATGGGACTTGGAGATAATCTAAATTCTAAGTAAAAACCATACCCCCCATTAAAATTCCAATTCAACCAGAAAAACCTTTGAGATAACTAGATCAAGCATAACCCTGGCCATGTTCTTCTCCATCTCGAACATAATTTTTTTGTTGAGTGGAATGAACCTACCAAGGGTATTTTCCAAACCCTCAAACACATTTTGTGTCCAAATATCCAAAGGGAATCCTGGGAGAGGGACCCATAGATGTATGTAGGTCATTTTTTCATGCTGAGGGTTAAAGGTCAAGTGCACAAATATGTTAGAACAATCACAGACAGAAATCGTGACCACATCAAGTCACACCGACCGATTAAATCCCCAAAAATTTAATTCTACCACTGTCCAGACAATACAGAAAAAAATAATGTGGCACAAATAGAAAAAATAGAGAAAAGGGGACCACAAAAGAAACCTAACTCCAAATACCATAAAACTCAAGAAATGATAGAAAGTTGCAGTAAAAAGACAAAGGGTATTCCCACTTTTTTCACTTGGTTGGTACTAGGCCAATCCTGAAAAGATAAGATGAACTCCAAGTCTACTGCAATGTTCCATCACCGTCTATCTAGGGTTTCATAGAAGTTTCTCTAGGGTCTAGAATAAAGTTTCCCCCCATCTCTATGTTGTAACCTCCCTATCCATGGTTTGTGCAGAAAATCCCCCCCATCTCACGATTATAATTGCCCAATTTTGATTCAATTTGACCAAGTTGAAATGTGTCATCCCTATATTTAAGGGGGAGATTCTGCTATAAAGTGAGGGTTCATTTATTGGTTTTAGTGTCTTGTCCCCAAATTTTAGGGTCCTATCTTGTATGTTTAAGTTCCTAGAGTGATTAGGGGAACTTAATTTCATTAATCAAGAAATGGTAGCACCCTCCTTTCCTATTTTTAGCATATTCCTATTGACATGCATGATTTATGCATGATTAGATCCTTGATTTTAGGAAAGTAAGCCTCTACTTATCATACTATCTTAGTTATGAGAGCCTATTTGTACAAGATTATTCATTCTTTGAATTATTAATTAAGAGTTCAAATTTTTTCTACAATAATTTTTCTCTTCACTCTCTCGATTATTTTTCCTTTGCAAGATTACTAAGTGTATTGATGTTCATTAGATTTCTATATCTAGGTGTGATCTCTTGCAAGTGATCATTAGATTTTACATAATATCAGAGCTTTGTTTAGATGATATGGTATCAGAGCTACTTCTAATCTAGGAGGACCATGCCCTTATTTTGTAGGAAGAAGACACATCAGTAGAAGCCACAATAGATAAGATGGATCAAATCCAACTTGTTATTCTTACTCCATTCAATTACTATGAGTGGAAGTCTGAGGCCATTTCTCTCTTGAGGAGTGATGGTAGTCATAGGATTACTATGGGAACAAAAACTAATGTCAATAATGAAGTGGATAAAACAAAGTAGTTCAAAAATATGGATGAGGCCTATGGGTTTTTGTGCCTATCAATTTATCTAGATCTTTGATTTCATATCGAATCTGCTTCAACACCAAATGAAGTATGGACCATATTAAAAGGTATTTTTTGGAAGCAGCATATGTTGCGAGGATACCAATTAGATAATGAGCTCATTGATTTGAGCCCGGGTAACATTGAAACTATCTAGGATTATTTCACTAATTTTAAATCCTTTTTATTTTAGCTCAAGTCATGTGGGATTGAGAAAAAAACAAACAACTTATACTCTATATTATCTCAAAACCAGGTCCACAATACTTAGTTTTTGTATCATCCTTTCATACTAAAAAAATATCTATGGGAAAGACATGGAATATCCTATAGTTGGATGATTTTGTTATCATACTCACTCAAGAACATAACTTAAAAATATTTGGGCTTTGAGAAAGCCTAAAAGCATAGTAGAATCCTCTCATCGTTGTGCATACAACCATTCAAAGCAAAGTTAGGGATTGTTTTTGGTAGAATGCACCTACACAAATCTTCTTCCACCAAGTAGATGGGTATGTGACGTGACAAGTAACCTCCTACCACCAGACTACTTTAACCTTTCCACTTTGACTCGGCGGTTCCATAACCACTAATGGTTATCACCTTCCTCTTAGATACTTCTAAAACTTGATTGTTAATGTAGTGTTGTTGATTCATTTTCCATTTAATTCTCTCTCTCTCTCTCTCTCTCTCTATATATATATATATATATATATATATATATAAGGTACATGAAAATGGTTTCAGATAAATTATGTTTGAATTTTAATCCTCTTTAATTCTTTAGCAACATAAAAATTGGGTTAAAAAAACTATATTTATGTATATAGTAAAAACAATTGCAAAAAAAGGAAAATAGATAAAGCCGGTATATGTGTGTGTGTGTGTGTATTGGATTTATTTATTTTTCCTTTTTTTGCAATTATTTTTACTATATACATAAATATAGTTTTTTTAACCCAACTTTTATGTTGCTAAAGAATTAAACAAGATTAAAATTCGAACATAATTTCTATGAAACCATTTTCATGTACCTTAGTTGTATTATTGACCCTTCTAATCATGTTTTCCTTTTTTCTATTGTATGTAAATCATTTTGATTCAAGTTCTCAAGGAAGAGGGTCATGCATAGAAGAGAAGGGGTATTCTTTTGGCATCTTACTTAAGGTCTTTATCATCCTTTTGACTTGCCTTTTGCAAGCTCATTGCTCATTTTATGAGCTAAATTAGTTTAGGACCTAGTTCTACTTATGTAATAATCTTCATTTTACGGGTAGCTTCTCTAGCCTTCCTCCCAAAATGGACCATATTTCAAAACAATTTTTCTAGTCAATACATGAGTTTATTTTCTATGCCAATTCTATAAAGTTTTGTTATGTTACGTTCTGTTTGAAATTCCAATTTTGATTTATGTTCTATATTCTTTTTTTGTTTTCCTAATTTCTAGTAGGCCCTTAAGGTTCTCATTTTAAAACTTAGGCCTCTAATACCATATGTAGCAACCACCTTAATGGGTTTCCAATTAATATTATTATCTTTATATATGCATCATAGACCTATTTTATGTTCCAATTAAATTCCCTTATTTCTACTACATTAGTTTAATCTATTGATTGTAAATATATTATGAATAACAAGAAAGGGAAAATTGTAATGAAGTTACAACTAAATAATTTGAATGCTATGAATTTTAGTGTTAGGATTATTAATCCTCCCTTGTCCAATTTGGTCATATGTCTAAATCAGGAGTCATGTCTAAATCGGGAGTCCTTCCAATCTATTTTTAGTCACTAGCACCATTGGGTCCACTTGGCCTAATCGGGGCACATATTCCAATTCTAAAGTGTGGGGAACACTAATTGAGTCCTACTGCCACTGATTGCACTTGCATGCATCATTTTAGGAGCCTCCTAGATCAATACCTACAAATTAGGAGCCACTACGAGTGCCAATACCAACCTCCATTAGTTGAGTTCAGTTGGTGACTAGTCAAGCTCAGTTAGAAGTCAGTTACATTCAGTTATTGTTCCCTACACTTAGTTCTATTCAGTTAGCGGTAGGATTGCATGGTTGCATGCAGGTGAGGCATATTTACTCACCTACCACAGTCAGTTGGACTAGTCAACACTGAATTAGACACTTGAGTTGTGATTTAGAACTTCGATGAACTCCGATATTGATTCAGACAAGGTCAGTTAACCATTCAGTTCTCCGATAATGATTTAGATAAGGTCAGTTAACCATTCAGTCAAGTAGATTCAAACCAATTCGAATTTACTCAATTAGGATTCGAATTCCATTAGGATATTTATCCATTGTACTTCATTGTAATTATTATCTAATTACTTTTGATTAATGAAAGCATTCACAGTTGCAAGCCATTTTTGCACTATTTCATTCTTCAATTACTGAGTAAATTGTGTGATCTATTTTGTGAGTTGTGTGTTGATCCATAGATCTATGTGCTCAATTTAATATGGTATCAGAGCCTTGAAATGACAAGGAAATTCTCCTACTGTAGATCCATACTTGGATCAAAAAAAAATTGAGCAAAATTGCTCCTTCCAGTACTACACCATAAGCGGAGAATTTACCACTTAATATCCCAAGTTAAGGAATTGTTGATCAAGCTTACTTGATCAACTATGCTAGGTGTGAAGCAAATTCCAAAAGTGCATACTGTCGACCTTATTTTTTTTGTTTGATTGTGTGATTTACAGGTTTATCAGTCCCCTTCACTGCATTCGCTACAAGTAGCCCAGTCTCCTTCATAGCATTTGCTACATCAACTCATTCTTCTCCACTGCATTCTAGATGGCCCCCTCCAATGTATCTCCTTACTCCTTTCAACTATCACCAGTGGAAGGAGGACATGGAGATCCAGATACACACCAAAAGACTCTTCAGACTCACAATGGAGGCAGAGAAAGAGCCAATTCATTATGTTGACAAAGAAAAGTATTGGAATAGGCTTGATGAAGCCTATGGATGCTTGTGCCTCTCAATCTCTCGAGATATTCTCTTCCACATCAATGGATTGAAGACTCCCAAGGAGGTTTGGGATAAGCTTGCCTCTTGTTTTGAAAAGCATGATGATTTGAGGGTCTGTCAGCTGGAGAATGAGCTGATTTCTCTTCATCCATCCAATTTCAAAACACTCAATGTTTTCTTCACAAAATTCAAGAATATAGTGTTCCAATTGAAGCTATGCAAGGTTGAGAAGGAGGATGATCAAATCATCCTTGACATTCTCTCCAAACTTGGTGCATACTCTTCAGTCTTTGTATCAACATTTCATTCTATGAAGCTCTCTACTCCAAAATGGAAGATTCCTACTCTTAACTCCTTCATTGAATCTCTAACTCAGGAGCATGACAAGTTGATCCAAATGGGGATCATTCGATCTTCTAGAGATCAAGCACTTGTTGCAAAAGGACATAAGGTAGTGAATGATAAAGGGAATAAAAAGGATGAGTCTCTTGTAGAGAAAGAGTAGTCAAAAGAGCCTTCAGGTTCAAAGAGAAGCAAGAAGAATGGCAAAGTAAAGACACTCTGTTCTTACTGTGGAAGGGGCTTTCATCCAGAAAGAACCTGTATGAGAAGAGAAATAAATGAGATGGCTCTTGTTTTGAAGAAGAATAATATTAATGTACTTGCTAGTGCAAGGAAGGATGACCATAAGGAAGAAACTGAAGAACATGAAGAGACATTCCATGCATTGAAGGTTAGCTACTCCACAACACATTCCTTCCTCATTGATTCTGGAGCTTCCAATCATATGGTTGCATCCAAAGAATCATTCTCTTCCTTGTAGTTATTTGATGGTCCTAGTATTCAGATGGGCAATAGTAGTAAAGTTCAAGCCAAAGGGAATGGCTCTATCAAGCTTGAACATGGAAAGTTCAAAGATGTGCTTTATGTTCCCTCCCTAGCTGCAAACCTATTATCTGTATACCAGATGACTCATACTGGCTCTCCAAAGCGAGTCATATTTGGTCCTAACTCATTGGAGATCACAAAAATCTATACTGGGAACATCATAGCAAAGGGTGCTGCAAATCATGCTCCCAAGGAATATGAGTTCTCACACTTCATGCCATTTTCATAACCAGTGCTCTCTCAGTAGCCACTTGCAAGGGAAGGTGAAAACATTTCATCTACTTCTCTTGCAGTTTCCACTAATATTGCAGATCCAGCTGTATCAGTTTATGAGATTGAGATTCAGGGTGATTCAGATCCAAATCCAATCCCTACTTCCAAACTGGAAGCTAGGAAGATGACTGGAAATCCATCTAACAGTTAGAAGGGAAAGACCCTTGCACTATATCATGCAATCTTACCTCATTCAGAGAGATGCAATAGAATCCCTATAAGATGCTACATGGAAAGGGCTCAGTCTTAGTACATTCAAAAGAATAGAGTGGACATACACCTCTTCATCCAGCAAGAAGAAAAGGTTACATTCCTCCTTCCTTCCATCATCATTTTGGGAGAAGATGGAGAAGTCTACGTGCCAAGCCCTAGGATACTTGTGTACAGAACATCATGCATGTTGTTCCGCTACATCATAGAGATTTCAGCAACACATTTTCAAGTTTTTCAAACTTGAATCCTAATTCTATCTGCTTAGTCAGAGGGAGGGATTTTTTCCCATGTGGTTTTTCCCCATCTCCTTGTATTGACCAGTTACTTTACTTTACTTAATGTAATGGGTGACCTATGGTCTTAGCTACCAGGGCCCACAGATTGTCCAAGTTAGCATTTAGGGGGGGGGGGGGGTTAGGATTATTAATCCTCCCTTGTCCAATTTGGTCATATGTCTAAATCAGGAGTCATGTCTAAATTAGGAGTCCTTCCAGTCTATTTTTTTCCACTAGCACCATTGGGTCCACTTGGCCTAATTGGGGTACATGTTCCAGTTACTAAAGTGTGGGGAACAGTAATTGAGTCCTACTTCCACTTATTTCACTTGCATGCATTAGTTTAGGATCCTCTTAGATTAATCCCTACAAATTAGGAGCCACTACGAGTGCCGATACCAACCTCCATCAGTTGAGTTCAGTTGGTGACTAGTCAAGCTCAGGTAGGAGTCAGTTACATTCAATTATTGTTCCCTACACTCAGTTCTATTCAGTTAGCACTAGGATTGCATGGATGCATGCAGGTGAGGCGTATTTACTCACCTACCATAGTCAATTGGACTAGTCAACACTGAATTAGACACTTGAGTTGTGATTTAGAACTTCGATGAACTCCTATATTGATTTAGACAAGTTCAGTTAACCATTCAGTCCTTCGATAATGATTTAGACAAGGTCAGTTAACTAGTTAGTCAAGTAGAGTCAAACCAAATTGAATTTCCTCACTTAGGATTCAAATTGCATGAGGCTATTTATTCATTGTACTTCATTGTGATTATTATCTAATTACTTTTAATTAATGAAAGCATTCACAGTTGCAAGCCATTTTTGCACTGTTTCATTCTTCAATTACTGAGTAAATTGTGTGATCTATTTTGTGAGTTGTGTGTTGATCCATAGATCTATGTGCTCAATTTAATATTTTGTAGAAAATAGTTAACAAGAATATTGAGCATTTCAATTTGAACAACAACTACAATTTATATCTAGTTCAACAAAGGAAAACAATAGATTTTTAAGCAAACAAATATACTTCTTTGATACATAATAACTACCAAGGAAAATACTTCATTCATAGAAGTCATATTTGTGTTGTCCTAAATCCATTTTCCTCTCCACCTACCAGAGTGGAGAAACAATTTTCCTCCTATCCAACTAGGGGCCTAGCCGTCTCCCTAAATCCAAGAAATTGAATGGTTTCTTGGCCTCTCCTTCTCGTGGTTCATTGAACATCAATTA
Source organism: Pseudotsuga menziesii (assembly GCA_001517045.1). Classification (NCBI taxonomy): domain Eukaryota; kingdom Viridiplantae; phylum Streptophyta; class Pinopsida; order Pinales; family Pinaceae; genus Pseudotsuga; species Pseudotsuga menziesii. The sequence goes on along the minus strand of LPNX010352620.1, from coordinate 31,040 downwards.
CATTCTCATTTCAAAGGGATTTTCAACCATTTACAAGTTACTTTCATCACCCTTTCATGGTCTCCCATAAGACTAACCTTCCCATCTTCCCAACTTACACACATCAAACAAAAGGATCCTATCTTTACCATCATTCCCCCCTTTTATCCTAAACCTTTACTTACACCCCAAGTAATCATTTTCTTCTCCAATATTATACCCTCATCCAAACTGGTATATACTTCAAGAATGATAATAAAGAATTCCAAATAGAAATAAAATCATTTCCAATCAACTAACTTACATACAACAATAGTCACCAAAATATAATATATATTTAAATATTAATTATGTAATATTACATATCATTAACCCATCTACCCCTTAATGAATCTCAACCAACAATAAGAATAGAATAATAATTCTGAAATATAACTTCTTATGAATTAGTCGATGTTCAAACACTTTGATACCAACAATTAAATTCCTAGGATATTTTACTTATGTATACTTTGTTAAGAATATACCTATAATAGAGAGCTCTATACACTTATATACATTTCTCCTCGAAAAAAAAGTCGTAGTTTCATTATATTATAAATCCACCACATTGTTCAAAGACCCATAAAGGCCTTACATATATGTCTATAGCTATGGAGAAAAATAGTATAATTGGAACCAAATTCCATATACAATGAGAAAGTAAATAATCCTGCCAAAGATATGCACAATTCTATCATAATCTAAGCCTCATTGAGATCCCATAATAACCAAAAAGGAGATAAGAGATCACTTTTGCAAGTATCAACTTACTAAATGAATATATTTTGTAATTCCATCCTATGATAGATAAAGCTTCATAGCCACAAGAGTGTTCTCTTCTTATATTTAACCAAGATGTGCTATTGGATCATGTTCCATAAGAGTATCATTGTCCATTTCCCAGCAATGTCAAATACCATCACCAATATGCAATCCATCTTTGCACAGTTGATTAGATTGGTTATTTATCTCTCTATCAATATGTTGATAGTTGATCTCCTGAAACAACCTTTATATATGGATCACTTCCTCATAAATAGACCTTAACAAAAAAAAATTTGGAGGCTTCTTTAATCTCAATAAATCTATAACTTGTTTGGAGTCCCCCATAACTTATAACCTTTGAATTCCTCTTAATAATGAAAGAAGCAAAGATAATTTTAGATCCATCCATTCTACTCTGTTGTTGGTCCTGAAACCAATTCCTACAAAGAATTTTATCCAATGATTCTCTAAAATGAATAAGATACCACTACCCCCCCCCCCTCCCATTATAGGTATGCCTTGTGAAGAACCATCGAAATAGATCACATTTCCAGTTCTATCAATTGTCTCCACCACAATGTTTCTTACTTTTGGATGTCCTTCTGCTTGTGGGTAATGGACACAGAGGGTAAACCTTTTTAAGCATACACTAATGGTGAAATAAGTATCTCTTCAAATATGGCTTTGTTCCAAGAAAATAAAGTCCCCTAAACCAATATAACATGCATACCAAGATAATATTTATAGGCCTCATTATATACCTAGGTTTGTAGTGCTCCAAAAAACTCCTCTCTAGTCCAATTAAATTGGATACCCTTTACTAGAGACACATACTCCTAAATCTTGGAAATATATGTACAATTTATAAAATGGTTATTAGAATAATCAACCCATAGTTACCTACATTAGACATTAATTAATTCATTTTTGTCTTATTTGCCTAGTTTCCTATATTCCACTCTATGCAAGTTGTCTTCTACATGTCATAGAAGTCAAACTTGCTAAAACTGAGTCATGGAGTGCTTGGGAAACCTACTAGAAACCATATTTAGCATGTCTGCTTTATTCCAGATCCTCCAAAGCGCATATCTATTTTTTCTGCAAAGCTGCCTGTTTTATTTAGAAATAAGGCAAAAGGGAAAGTAAGACTAGGTGTAGTTGACTTGTTTTTTTCCCACATCATCCTCCATCCTTTTCTCCTAATAAAAACATGTATGAGTTGTCTTTCCATCCCTTATTAGCTTTCCTACTTGACTTTTCCAATTCGTGAGCCTCTAAGTGGATTTGGAAATTGCTTTATGCACCTATGGGGGATTTGACTAGATTTAGTAAGCCTACTTTTTGACTATTTCGAATGGAATCCTTATGAATTAAAATATCTCATGTAATTATATATTGCAGCATCCTATGACTTCATAAGGTTGGTTGTTTTACACTTATTCAATACAGATTAGTGTTATGCTCCAATTTCAGTCTCCTTTATTTGTAATTTTGCATGTTTGATTAGCAATTTTGTGAGTGAAATTGTTCTATCACTTGGGTTCAATTTCCACGTGGTATCAGATCCTTTGTAGATCGATTTCTCTCCTTCCATATTTTTATTGCAGGTTCGACATCTTGACTGGGAGCATATTCTGCTGACTGAAGGGCATAGTTTCTGAGCTATGGATCAATCTTAGAAGATCATCTTGACTCCATTTAATTTCTTGGAATGGAAAGAAGAAATGGAGATACTGTTGAGAGAGAAAGGTATCTACAAGGTGACTATGGCAACTGAGGCAGAGCCCAATGCAGTTGTAGAGAAAATTAAATGGCACAACAGGAGGGATGAGGCCTATGGTCTTTTGTGTCTGAGCATTTCAAGAGACCTCGTCTTCCATCTTGATGGATTGAAATCACCTAATGAAGTGTGGGAGAAGCTTGTATAGATTTTTGGTAAGACATATGAGATGAGAGGACATCAAATTGAGAATGAATTGATCTCTTTGAGTCCCAGCAGTTTTGAATTCTTGCAACTCTATTTTTCCAAGTTTAAAGCCCTTGTTTTGCAGCTAAAATAGTGTGGAATTGAAAATAAGGAAGAGATACTAGTTTTGGCCATACTATCAAAGCTTGGGCTTGACTATTCAGTGTTTTTTTTGACCTTCCATGCCACCAAGTTGTCAGCTCAAGCCTGGAAGATGCCTAAGCTTGCAGAGTTCATGGAATCCCTCACACAAGAGCAAGATAAATTGGTGATGATGGGTACCATCAAACCTTCCAAAGACCAAGATTTGGTTGCTGGAGATTTGAGGGTGGATTCAAAAGGCAAGAAGAAAGCTAAGAATCCACCTGAGCAAAAGAGAGACAAGAACAAGTCTCAAGAGGAGCCCCAAGGCTCCAAGAAGAACTTCTAGAAGAAGAAGAACAAAGGAGAAATGAGCAAGTGCGCATACTGCAGTAAGGGCTATCATCCTAAGAGCTCCTGTGTGAAGAAGCAAATTGACATGTTGACCCAACTCCTGGAGAAGAATAACATCTCCCTTCCTGATTGCTCAAAGAAGAGGGAAGGAGGATCAAATTCAGAGGACAGAGAGAGAGTACATGCTTTGGTTGCTGGCACATCAAGCTCACCTAGCTTCATCATTGACTCTGGATCTTCTAGACATATGGTTTCAACCAAGGAGGCATTCTCCTCTCTTGACATGTTGAAAGGTCCACCAATAGTGTTGGGAGATGACTCTCTCACTAATAGTTTGGGGAAAGGAAGGATTGATCTTGACCATGGTAAGTTCAATAATGTGTTGTATGTTCTAGGTCTTGCCTCTAACCTCTTGTTAGTGTATCATATGACTCACACAGGGTCTCCAAAGAAGGTCATCTTCTCCCCTGATGATGTTGATATCACAGAGATCTCAAATGGTAAAGTCATTGCAAAAGGTGTTGTTGATAACACTTTGAAGGTATACATGTTTTCACATTTTCTACCCTACTCAAACCCCTCCACTCTTCTGATTCATGCTAATGAGGCAAGCAAGCTTTGGCATGAAATATTTGGCCATCTTAACTATAAGTATCTTTCTGATCTGAGTGAAAAATATATGGTCATAGGGTTACCAAAGATTAAGTTTTCCAAGGGAGTCTGTCAAGGTTGTATCCTAGGAAAACACCTAGAGCACAAATTTGAGAGAGCTAGTCATGAGAGAACCTCTGCACCTCTTGAGTTGATCCACAGTGATGTTTCTGGTCCATTTCCTCATATGTCCATGAGTCAAGACAAATATGCATTGACCTTCATAGATGACTTTTCCAGGTATTGTTGGGTTTAATTCCTAAAGCATAAGTCTGAAGTTTTTGACCTATTCAAAGTCTTTAAGGCCTTGGTTGAAAACCAGTCTGGGAGGAGACTCAAGATTCTCAGATCTGATAATGGTGGTGAGTATGTCAATTCTGAGTTCATTCAGTATTGTAAATATGCATGTATTTAGATGCAGCATTAGATCCCTTACACACCACAACAAAATGGTGTTGCTGAGAGAAAGAACAGATCACTGAAGGAGATGACACTGTATGATGGAGGCTAAGACTTTGCCACCAATGTTTTGGGCCAAGGCTATAAAATATGCATCATATATCTAGAATAGGGTTCCTCATAAACAGCTTGATGATATGACTCCTTTCGAAGCTTGGAGTGGGCACAAGCCAGATGTGACCCATTTCAGGATTTTTGGTTCAAAGGCTTGGGCTAGAATTCCAACTTAAAAGAGAAAGGATTTGTAGCCCCAAAGCCAAGAGTGCATATTTGTTGGGTATTTTGAATATTCAAAAGGGTACAAGCTGATAAACTTGAGCACAAAAAAATCCTTCATTGAAAGGAGTTTTCAATTCCAAGAAGAGCCTTTAGTAGCAGTTGAAGTTGGAGAGTCTTCTTCACCACTAGAACCATTGAATGTGAGTGGAGAGACAAATGAGTTTGCTGATTCTGATATGTCTGATAATGATGATTTGATTGTATATCTTGACAGTCCTACAAGACCAAAATGGGCAGCAAATACCATTCATGTAGCTGGGGAACTTGCTGGAAATCCTAGTGACCCTAGGAGGACTAGATCTCAGTTTGAGAGTGCCTTGTGTATGAAAGACCCTTTGTTTGCAGAGAAGTGCTATCTGATGATTTAATAAGACCTATAGACATATGAAGACAAAACACATGATCCAATATGGAAAACATCCATGAAAGAATAATTCAGCTCGCTCCAGAAGAACAACACTTGGGAACTGGTTGATCTTCCCCTAGGGAAGAAGCTAGTTCAATGTGAGTGGGTTTTTAAGACTAAGTTTGCTACTAATGGTTCAAATTTGAAATATAAGGCAATATTGGTAGCCAAGGGCTACTCACAACTACATGGTATTGACTACAATGAAACCTTTGCACCAGTGGCAAAGATGGACTCCATAAGGCTAGCCTTAGCCATTGCAGCTTCGAAGCAGTGAGAGGTACATCACATGGATGTGAAGTGTGATTTCCTAAATGGAGATCATATTGAAGATATTTACATGCAGCAACCTCAATTTTTTGTTTCTAATCCATCTTTTGTGTGCAGGATAAATAAATTATTATATGGGCTCAAGCAAGCCCCCAGGTCTTGGTATGCCAAGATTGATGGCTTTTTGCTATCATTGAGTTTTGTTCGATGCAAGTCTGATCCTAATGTTTATTTGAAGCTGATTCATGGTTCTTTGATGATTATTGTCTTGTATGTAGATGACCTTCTAATTACAGGAAGTTCAAATAAAGAGATTGCCTCCTTGAAGGATGCAATGAACCATGCATTTTCTATGATCGATTTGGGGTTGTTGAGCCAATTCTTGGGTCTTGAAATTGCTCAATCCAAACATGGAATAAAAGTACATTAGTCCAAGTATGCTTTAGATTTGCTGAACAATTTCAACATGAAATATTGCAAGCCAAGAAATACTCCCTTCCTTTCAGGAGTTAAGCTTGAAGGAGCAGGTTCTTCTCCTATGGTAAATAATACACTGTATAGGTAGTTGATTGGGTGTTTGATTTACCTTACACACACTCAAAATGATCTTTCTTATGCCTTTAGTGTGGCTTCAAGATACATGGATCAGCCTCATGAGATCCATTGGAGAGCAGCCAAAAGGATCCTTAACTTTGTTCAAGGAACAAGAACTCATGGGATCTTCTACAAAGCTAAATCTGATCTTGATTTGATTGGGTTTACTAACAGTGATTGGGAAGGTGACAGAACAGATCGAAAGTCAACATCGGGATATGTGTTCATGCTTGCAGAATGTCACATACCCCAATTTTGTAAAATAATGTTATTTGTTTTAAATTGATTCCTAAGACATTATGTTAAATTTAATGCTAAGTTGAAACTGATGACTCAACAGAGTCAAAAGATGTGGAATGTAATTCTGAATGTTTTATTTTTAATAAATAAAAAGTGGAGACAATAGCTTGGGAGAGCTATTAATAAGAGTGCTACTGGTCAAAATGGTGGAAGGAACTAGGTGGAGAGCAAAAGGACAAGTGGCAGCATCATCAAACACTTCCTATGTTGCAGGTGGCAACTTCCCTACATTTGGGGTCATGATCCCCCAAGAAAGTGGGATCAGAGCAGGTGGCACAATTAATGACAACTAACCCAAAAAGACCTAGGAAATCTTTTAAAAGTGCCCAATGTAGAGAGCTGAGGCTGCTCAGATATTTTCTAGGAGAAGAATCATTCAGGTGGAATGCACTTCAAGGAATTCATTGGGAAAAAGGGAAACTGTAAGGAAGGTGTTTGAGGGATAAACTGCAGGAACTTGATCTGATATAGCTTTCTAGATGAGAGAATTGACTGATAAGTTCAGGATTGGTATTGAGTCTCAGTACTAGTACTTGATTATTTGCTTCACCTAGTTCCAGCCAGGGAGACCAGAGCAGGCTTGGGGGTCCTGAGGAGTCACTGTTTGAGCGCTCTCCAGGAGTTGGTCGGGAGGAATGGCCTCGCATTGCTGTTGTCAACCAAGATTTAAGAACAGGTTCTGCTATTTATTAAATTCTGTGTTATTATCTGTGTGATTGAATGATGCATTTGTAGTTTATATTGTAAAAAATTTAGAGGATAGAATATCTTAGCTTGTTTAGTAATGAATTTATTCTTAATGAGAAACAAATCCTACCTGTGTTTTTCCCCATCTGGAGTAATCCAGATCGTACTCTAGCACAGGTGGTGTATTTAAATGAAGAAAGTATGATGTAAATATAGAATAAGATGTTAGTTTGATTATGAGAATGTTTTCTTTTATTTGTTATCAAAAGAAATAGTATTCTGTACATGAAGTAGTGTTAGACCTAGACTGTGAAGGTTAGATTATTAGAAAAGGAAAAGAAGCTATATCATTACACTAACAGTAGTATGTTTTGGTAGATAAACAGTTCTCTATACAACATCCATTTCAGTAATCTTTATAATTATTTTGAAACCAAAAGAAAAGAATATAATAGTTAAAATGTGTACTGTTAGGTTAAATAAAAATGCTTTTCAACTCTACAGTTTATATTCTTTTTCCTGTTTAGAATAAATAACTACTGTATATTTTAGCAACCAAACTGTGAGTAAGGATAGATAAACTTGGATTTATTTCTAAAGATAAAACTAGTTGGTTTAAAGATTTTATTTATGGCTGGTAATGTGAATAATTCTTTCATTTTTTTATCTAGCTGAACTTAAACAAGTTCTACAGCTACTGACCTATCTTTTATAGAACTTAAACAAACACTACAATATATTTTAGAGGAAAGGACATAGATAGTTTGTTATTTTTTTTAATTTATAAATACTAATGTTATAATATAAATAGGGTAACATAGAATACAGAAGGGACTTCTTATAAATTAATTAGTATACAGAGCATAAGAATACAACAACAAAATAGTTTCTCATTTTACACCTATAAATAGACTAAGCACAAGATAATGTATATAATTATAGGAACAGTATTGGTATGTAAATAAAATAACATTATTATCCCTTTATAATAAATATAAAGTAAATATAAATCATGTACTTAAAAGATGTAACTATCAGTTACATAAGTACAACTCTAAGAACATTAAATCATTTATTTTCTGAAGGTTAACAATTATAAAAACAATATTTAAAACTTTATCAGAATAGAGTGCATTAAAGTAAGATAATATAATAACAATGTACAGTTATCCTAAATAGGTGACATTCAAATAAATTACAGGGTAAATTCAAATGTAATAACTTGCAGGAAATAAACTAACAGAGTATAAACATGCTCGATTCACCGAGCTTAAATAACCATTTATACAATATAAGTAAAACAAATAATTTACAGTACTATATTGTAAACAAAAGATATTTCAAAAAGAGACAGTATATACATCTTTACATTACGGAGTTAGGGTAAAAAACCCTATTATATCAAAATTACAACAGAAATATAAAACCAAAGAGTTTAAGCTCCTTTCTAAAAGCCTCTCGGCATCTAAAAGTCAACAGAGTATGGCTTTATCAGCCTTTCTTTCATTTATACATATATACAGAGTAACTAGAACAAAAATCAAAATTTACAGTCACGGTCTAAGCCGAAAGCCCCGCATAAAGCAAGGGATTTTCTTTAACAGAAATAACGAACCAAGTAAACCCAAGTAAACCAAAACCACGAGGGTTTTGCAGGCCACGACGACCAACCATCAAATGTCCCATAAGGGACTGAACAAGGACGAACTGCCATGGGGTATCCAAGGCTTACCCGTGAGCAAGCGCTTGTCCCAGCCTTGCACCAACCACACAAAAAAAGGACAGGTCGACACCTGTGTATCAACGAAAAACGATAATGTTAATACCTTGTATTAATAATAAACAATCGTGTAATGAAACAAATATGCAAAGATAACGAAAATGTCAATAGCAGTTATTACCTCAAAACTTCTTTGAAATGTAACCACCCACAAGCAGTAGTGCAGCTACTAACGCGAGGAGGAACCAAACCTTCATCTGCCATAGGAAAAGTGGAGTTTACTAACACAGCATTGACCAACGAAGGCCCAAAAGATGGAGCGACAAGCCAAGCAGGAATAAACGCTTGGGCCGCAACTTTCCCAACCTTAAAACCCTCTCTGTGGCAAAACCCTAAAACCATACAAATCTCAAGTGGTGAAGCCACGACACTCACTACTGGGCTGTGGGTGAATAAGTCATTGCAGTCTAAAGATTACTGGAAGGAGCAAGCAGTGAAGGATAAACCCTGGACAAAAACAAATAACCCAGTTTCAACAGCATTCTAAATGTTTACAACTCTTCTCTATCGAACTTGCAGGGTGAGCCCACAATGTGCAGGAGACAAAGAAGCCAAGCCAGGAGACTACCAGCGACAAGTTGCAGAGCGACAGTCCAGGCATCTAACATAGTAGCAGAGCAGTCGGAGGCCGAAAAAAATTGGGAAAATAAGAAGTTTATGATTCTTCAGTGCTTTATAACTACATAACACTTGGCTATGATGAGTCCACGTACTCATTTGAAATTATTTGCATGCAGTGGGTGAAATTGTATAGTCCCAGCGTGTAATCAATGAGGAGATTATTATTCCAATCACATGAAGTCTCAAAGTTCTATAAGGTTCGATACCCCCCGAATTCAACCTAGCTTGCACGCTGCAACAGGACATTGGTATTATTGTTAGGTCTTAAACTTATCAAGGGCGTAGTCAATACTACGACCCATCACTTATACAACATGTTATTCATACACTCCAACGATTAATCTATCCAAGGTGATGCCATTTTAATATTTATAAAAGGAATTTATAAAATTAATTTATGGCAAATACTCTACTTGTAAGCAATTATTTGTTTAATCAAACGATTATAACATAGCAAGGGTATAAATAATATGCGACCTAGCACATCATACAAGCAAGGGATGCATATAATAAAAGATTATAAAACTTTAATTCAAGGTTAAACCATAGACTCTTCATGGGCGCAGTCTAATATATGACCCCTTTGTTTATACAAACATGGCATTCATTCATTAAAACAACTATAACTCTATCCAAAGTTATGCTATTCGAATGTTTATAAAAGAAATTCATAAAATCAATTTATGGTAAATACCCTTCTTGCTAGTGTTAGTCTCATTGCCTTTGAATATTTAATTATTAACTAGTAAGGTTTGCAATTGAGCATGTTAAGTCTTAAAATATTTAAGGGGCTTGACATTGGAATTTTAATGATTTATTAACAATAACTGGATAATATATTCCAAGTAAATTATGTGCAGAGGAACTTAATTCATCAACACTATTATAGTCTAATTGAAAGTAGTATGTAATGAGGATATAATTCCCTTAAAACTTCAAGCTTTGGAAGATGGATTAATAGTATAGAAACTTATTAACTATTGCACATTACTTTTACATTGCAAGGAGTAACCAAAATTTATTATGACGTAAAGGGGTTTATGTTCACAATTTAAGATAGACCCTTAACGTAATAACCCTTCCATCTTTAGTATGTGTGCAAAGAAATATTTAAGGCGTTTACACACGACGACTATGGTAAACATTGATAAACATCGAAGAGTTTAATACGCAATAAAAACTATAAAAGAAAGCAACTGTCACCAATACTGATAGGACTGAATCTCGTTCCTATGACGTCTTTAAAAAGAATAACGATTTAATGGTTTTAACTCATAAAAGCTTTTGAAATTGAATAGAATTTATATTATTTTACTGAGCTATTATTTTTGCAACGAACATATATCTGTATGCGTAATGATTATTGACAAGCAGCACCAGATCTTTCTTACATGTAAATCTGTAAGAGCAGGTAAACTTTCTGCGTTAGCTCAAAAGCTAAGTAAGCCCAGAATACCAAGACAATTCCACCTTGTGGTCGCAAAGAAAAACAAGTCATTAAAATGAAAAATAATTATTCTATAAGATAAACATAATCAAGTAGATAATTCAGATTATGAAACAAGTCATTAAAATGAAAAATAATTATTCTATAAGATAAACATAATCAAGTAGATAATTCAGATTATGAAATAATTAACATATAACTAATTAAAACAATTAGTTGACTGCATTAATGAAGATTATCTGTATTTTCAAAATTTTAAATTTTTCAGAAATTTTGGGATTTTGACACAGAAGGACCAATCAGTTGGTCAAGAAAGAAACATAGTGCCATATCACTCTCATATATAGAAGCAGAGTACAGAGGAGTTGTAAATGCAACAACTCAATGTTTATGGTTACAAGGAATACTTGGTGAGTGTGGCTTCGAATCATAGTCTTCAACTATTATCTATTGTGATAATTAGAGCACCATTCGAATCTGCAATGATCCAGTTCAAAGATAGAGAACCAAACACATTGAGATCTATATGCACTACATTAGACAGCTTGTGCATGATGGAACCATTCACCTACTCTTCTGTGCATCTTCAGAACAAGTAGCATACATATTCACCAAAGTTTTTTGTGAGAAGACATTCAGCAATCTCAAATCACTGCTAGGGATTTCTGATCATGTTGTGAAGCATGATTGATGACAAGATTTTCAAATTTTGTTTTACTGTCCATGTTTAAGGGAGGATTTTCCCTCTGGGTTTTTGCCTCTTTCCTTGATTAAATGGACATGCAATATGTAAAGGGTGAATAAGCCTTGTTGCTAGTCCCTATAGTTTTCTGATATTTACTCATAAAGTCAGGCTTAAGGGGGGGTGTTATAATAGTCAACCCATAGTTACCTACCTTAGACATTAATTAATTCATTTTTGTCTTATTTGCCTAGTTTCCTATATTCCACTCTATGCAAGTTGTCTTCTACATGTCATAGAAGTCAAAATTGCTAAAACTGAGTCATGGAGTGCTTGGGAAACCTCCTGGAAACCATATTCAGCATGTTTTCTTTATTCCAGATACTCCAAAGCGCATATCTTCTTTTTTTGCAAGGCTGCCTTTTTTATTTAGAAATAAGGAAAAAGGGAAAGCAATACTAGGTGTAGTTGACTTGTTTTTTTCCCACATCATCCTCCATCCTTTTCTCCTAATAAAATCAGGTATGAGTTGTCTTTCCATCCCTTATTAGCTTTCCTACTCGACTTTGCCAATTCATGAGCCTCTAAGTGGATTTGGAAACTGCTTTATGCACTTATGGGGGATTTGACTAGATTTAGTAAGCCTACTTTTTGACTATTTTGAATGGCATCCTTATGCATTCAAATCTCTCATGTAATTATATATTGCATTATCCTATGAATTCATAAGGTTGGTTATTGTACACTTATTCAATACAGATTAGTGTTATGCTCCAATTTCAGTCTCCTTTGTTTGTAATTTTGCATGTTTGATTAGTAATTTTGTGAGTGTAATTGTTCTATCACTTTGGTTTAATTTCCACAGTGGTGGGCTATATTCTCTTTATGGTATTTACATAGTGGTAATTTACTCTATCCCACCAAAAACCTTCTGAGGATTTATTCCCACTCTAGCACTTTATCTAATAAATCCATCCTTATAAAGAGTTTAACTTTAAGAGAACACTTAAAATTCCAAAGAACATCAGTCCACCAAGGAGGATCTGGAATCTCTTCTTCTTCCCTAATGAATCTATATCCTATATTAGGAGTATAAACACCACCCACAAAATTTCTAGACCAGATTAAGTCATCATGATTCTATTCTATTCTAACATGGAAGATTTATGAATCCTTTATATAACCATCCCACAAATCTTTCTCATCATCCACAAAACCCACTAGCCTCATATTTAAGCCAATATTGTCTAATGGGGAAAGTGTTAATGACATATCCAACTTGACCTAACATGAACAATACATGTTCTCTGAAGGAATCCACTAGAGACAATGGTAAGATATGTGCACCCGAGCATCCTATCCAAGGATCATCTCGAATGCTGACCATGTTACTAGATCCAACTTTCTAGACCAACCAATACCCATGAAATAAAAATACAAAATGATATCCTTCCACATATTAGAAACATTTCTAATGTACTTGTATCTATTCCATAACCATTTTGTTGACACCAAAAATTTGTTCACCTTCCTCACTACCTTTGTCATCATACCTTCATACCTTTTTTTCCTAAGTTTTGGCCTTCACCAACCCAAAAATCCTATCTTTTTATCACATTTGGATCAAAATACTTATTTTCCCACATAAAATAAGGAAATATTACCCAAAAATACAAAAACAAAAAGAAAAAAGGGGAAAAAACATTCAAAAATAAAAAAGAGATGGAAAATACCAATACCATGGAACAATAATATGGGTCTCCCAAATTCAAGTGCAAAGTTACCAATATCAAAACCTTGGAACAATACTATGGTTCATCGAAAACCATGGGCAAGGTTACATTGATCAAAATTCCTATAAATAGAAGGGTGGAGGCCCCCATTTGGATATACATTGATACACATTCTTCCTTTTGAGATCTATACATTCCATATAGTTCCATATCTCCATTGTAGCAAATTTCCCCTTGAATCCTGCAACCCTATGTTACTCCTTATTCCTTCAACCCGGTTGAGATTTGGCACCTTTGTGACCTTGTTTAGGACACACCAAACTATTCTGACATTGGAGAACAACACTCACCATCATCTACAAGGGCCCATTTATTTGAGGTATTCTCCACCCATGTAATGTCTACAATTGATAAATAAAAAAGTTTCCATTTCATGCATTTTTTCTCTTGTGTGTCAAAAGAGAATTTTTTACCATTAATATTACTATTTACTATTTTTTTTGTAAGTCTAGTATTCACATTATATTAAAACAAAAATTCATGACAAAACAGGTTACATCATTGGTGAAGCTTACTAATCAACCATCCAACTTAAACAACTAGCCAACCAACCCAACTCAAACATCTAGCCAGCATAAGGATATTGCTTCTTTTGAAAATGAAATCCATAACCCCTCGTTACAAAGTTTAAAAGAAGCCATTACTAACTTCCCATCCCATAGACTCAAGATCCAGAAAGCTCAGCAAGTTGTGACCCATTACATTCCAACAATACCAATTACCAATATCCACACACTCATATCCAATTTCATCAAAATGCCTTTACAAGATCTTGACCAAGCAACAAAACCAACTCCCCACTGGGTGGATACACAACCTTGTACTTCCAAACCTTAAGGGACAAGATACAGAAACCATACCAAACTTTTATGAACAAAACTTGCTACACAAATTCCAGAGAGCTATTGCAAAGGAAATCGTTGAGATTGCAGAAACCAAAGAAGGAAAATAAACCATATTGGAGACATGCTGCTGCCTGTCCATTGCATGAGTATATCAAAGAAAAGAGCAAATACATGACAATCGAGGTCTCATCAAAATGTGAGAATAAAACATAAGGAGGAAGGAACCGTGGGAGGCCAAAATATGACATAGTTACATTACAATAAGATATAAGAAAAGTCATGACCTCCACTAGGAATATTACCAGGAAAATCTGGCTTCATCTCTTTAGTCTCGGATGAGGAAGGAAATTGGAAACCCAAACATGAGGTCAGAAAATCAATTTTGGCCTCAATTCTATCCACTCTTGCCTCAATTCACTGGATAAAAGACAAAATAGATGCCTTCCAAGGGTCCAGAGGTGCACCATCTAGAGTCTCAGAGGGACGATCCCATATGGCCTGGCCAACCAATTTTTTCATAACCCAAAAAAGGGCAAGCATTTTATCATATAAACTGGCTCGACCCATCATGTGACCAAGATCCAGAATCCAGTCCTCAACCTTTTTGCTTTCCTCTTTCAGTTTCTGGTTATCAAGTTCTTTCCACAGACTTTTCTTAGTAGCATTGATGCGATTCTGAATATCTTGTGGAAGTTCCAACTCATACAAGTGGGACTCCCATTGAAATTTTCGTTGAGCCCGGGAAGGTGATTCCTGGAGATCAGGATGAGACACCAACCTCTTACCTTCAGCTTTGTCCCGGACCATAATTAACCAGGTGGTATGCTCCAACATTGTAAGAGAAATCAGGCAGAAAACAAGAGATGAAGCAAACCACGTCCAAACAATTTTTAACTCGCCACCCTACATTGTGATATATAGCCATAACCTGGATGTTCTCATGATGAGTCCATCTTTGAACTTGATTTTAAACATCCCATCCACCGATCGCAAATCAAGCTTTCCATTAAAACACAACATCTAGCCTCTCTTAGTCATAATGAACAGATGTACCTTCCATCGTCGGATATAGGAAAACATATGCATAGGCTATCACATATTAATACACCTCCTGGTCATCGTGCAAAATCAAATATCACCTCCAGAAGGAGCCACGTGCTTGAGAGATTTCATTCCAGCACTATAACTATTCCAACCCTCCACCTAGACATAAGTACCCTCAGTTTGAATTAACTCCTTACATTGGGCGCAAGCAGTTAAGTCGGGAATCCTATCTTAGTCCTTAGCATTAACCGTCTTACACATTTTGACCCCCTAGTTAGCTAAGATGTCCGCCACTTGATTTTCTTTTCGACACACATGAGAGAAACAGACTGCAAAGTCATTACTGAGCATAGAACCGAGGGAATCTAGATGACACTCCAAACACTAATAGGATGACACCTTAGCACTTTGGGAACCATTTTGAAGTTTGGTTTCCAAGTGGATAATCATTTGAGAGTTGCCTTCTACTATGACCAACAGAAAAAAAATTGTTGAAACCCAGACAAACCCATGTAGTAAGCCTTCAATCTCAGCTGCATTATTGGTATCGGTTCCTAGGAATCCATAACCAAAGACAACCTTTTCCCCGCTGGGATTGCAAACAATAAATCCATTTCCTGCCTTACCAGGGTTACCCTTAGAGGCTCCACCAAAATTAAGCTTTAAAAAACCCAACGACAGAGGAATCTAGTGGTCCGGGCTCTGAGTATTCAACATGCATTTGAGTGTAGTTAATAAAACCATCTCATCGTTTGTTAGGCCCCAATTCGCCAATATATGTCTTTCCTTACCCGATAGTTCCTTTTCCTTCTTTGACTAGTTACCTAGTCGAATGGTCTCCTTGATTTCAACCACCATGCAGTCCCAAATAGTGGAAGGTGGGGAAGATTTGGCGTAGAAAATTTTGGCATTCCTCTCATTCCAGATTGCCTAGAGCAAGAAATTGGGAAATATTTCCCACAAACGGTTGAATATGTTATTAAGGAAAGGTTTTTGGGGCCAATGGTTCATATTTCCTGCTTTGTCTTGACACAATCTAGTAGAACAATGAAAATCCATAACTCCTCGATCCCAAAGAATAGACGAGAACTTACAGGCTTCCAAAATATGCGACATTGTTTCCTTCGCCTCCTTGCATAATGGACAACGGTAAGGGCCATACATCCCACATTTCTGTAAATTTTCCCCTGTTAATATTCTATTATGTAGGACTAACCAACAAAAAATAGTGATTTTAGGCCAAAGCTTCCTACCCCAGAGGTTGCTCCAAGATTTTTCATCTGATTTCATATTATTATTGATTAGTAGGTTATAGGCCTCTTTAAGGAAGAAAACCCCTTTCGGGATATATCCCCAATGAAGCTTATCAGGACCCTCCTGCCTTTTGATACATCATGGGGGAAGTTCCTCCTCGATCCTAATAACTTCCTCCATCGAACCCAAACTAACTAGCAACGGGCGAGAGACTCAAGAGAGGTAAGAGGAACCAAGGTCATGATCCCCCCATAAGTTCACTACCTTTAATATTCCTTTGTTACTGCACTCGGCTTGAATCATAGGGAAAATAAATAATCTTTCCAATGGGGGAAGTTGTTTGACCATCTCGGATTTTCTAGAAACAATGTTTCTAGACCAAGCTCCACCCATCCCAGACCATTTTCCAAATATGAGAACCTGGTTTTTCTTCTGAAAATCGGATGAGATCCCGAGTATCTCAGTTGAAAGCACATTTGTCAAGCCACAGTTTAGCCCATGGCTCCTGGGAATGGGTGAGCCATCTCCACCAAATTTTAGCGCCCCCAATTTGGCTGGCCATTACTGGATCATGAAGACCCAACCCTCCCTGTGATTTAGGTTGAAAAACAGTGTCCCATTTTACCGGAGCCCATTTATGGGAGTCATGAGAGCCACTCCAGAGGAATTTCCTTTGAATATTACGTAGATCTCGGAGAACAGAATTAGGTGTAATCATAGTAGAGAACATAAATGTTGGCATATATTGGAGAACATATTTAACTAAAACTAGACATCTCGGCAAATTCAAGGGTCTCAGAGTCCAATTACCCAAACGTTTCTTAATGTTATCTAGTAATTCAGACCAAGGGTCTTTTTTTGAAGTATAATTAATCAGAGGTGTTCCCAAAAATTTGGAAGGAAGAGAACCCTCTAAAAAACCTAACATACGGATAATATTACGTCGAGTAATTCTAGAAGTATTAAAGAAAAATACCTAATAATTTTGATCATTGACCTCTAATCCAGAGGCTTGTCCAAATTGATCCAGACAAATTTTAACACTCACTGCTTCCTGTATCGACGGTTATCCTAATAATATTGTATCGTTGACAAACTGGTGATGAGAGTGACTAGCCCCTTTGTTTGTGCCTCGAAGACCTCTGATCAAATTGTCTTCTCAAAGAGCTGAAAGAGATCTTCCTAAACCTTCAGCCATAATAATAAAGAGGAAGCTGGACAGAGGTTCTCCTTGATGAATGCCACGAGATGGTTTTATGATCCCAGACGGAACGCCATTTATCAAAATGGAGAAGAAAGTCGAGGAAACAAGCTACATAATCCAGTTGACCCAATTCTAGCTAAAACCAAATGCTTCCAACATTTTCCTTATGAATTGCCAATTTAGTTTATCATAGGCTTTAGCAATATCAAGTTTAACCAACATACTTGGCAATTTCCTGTTTTTGAGAGACTGTCATATTTCATGAACCAAAATAATCCCATCCAATATTTGTCTCCCTTCAACAAAAACAGACTGTTCTGGAGAAATCAAAGAAGGTAAATTAGGTTTTAAATGATTAGCAATGAATTTAGTAATGATTTTGTATATAACATTACAAATACTGATCGGTATGAACTTGTCAGGAGAGTCAACGCCCTCACATTTAGGGATCAAGGTAAGAAAGGTAGCATTCAAATTAGGAAGAATGCGCCCATAAATCCTAGATTGCTAAACTATTTTCCAAACATCTAGCTTCACCATCTCCCAGAAATGATGGAAAAAATTTACAATGAAACCATTAGGACCAGGAGATGTTCCTTCCTTCATCTAAAAGACAACATCCTAAACCTCTTGATGAGAAATAGTTTTCATTAAAAGTTGGTTCTATTTCTTCAAGACCAGGGAAGGAATTCTTATAGCGATTACTTCAGTTTCCTCCAAGTGGTTTCGTCTTTGATCTGTCAGAATATCAGAAAAGTGAGTGTTTAGGATGTCCTCAATTTCTTCCCAAGCCTCCACTTTTTCTCCTGCAATATTTTTAATTGAATAGATTTTATTGTGAAATCCATTATGGATTACTGAGTGGTGAAAGAATTTGGTATTCTTATCTCCTTCCAGCATCCATTTAATCTGGGATTTTTCCACCACAGGATTTCCTCCCGTTTCTCTCGTTCCTCGAGCTGAGCTTCCACCAACCCGTATTCCTCTATTAAGACCTGAGAGCAGCCTTCATTAATCCCTTTGGTTTGAATCTCATGGAGATGAATTTCTAGAAGCCTTTTCTCACAAAAAATGTTCTCAAATTCCTCCTTATTCCATTTCTTGATTTTAGATTTCAGAGCCTTCAGATTTTGCTGGAAGGAAAACATATTGAGCGTCTAGTCCAAGTGTATTTCAGCCCACCACGATTTGATCTTACCCTCAAAATTTCGATTAGCCAACTAGAATTGCTCAAAACGAAAGGGTTTCTTAAATTAGGACCCTAATCCACTCCACATGAGTTCAATCTGCCAGTGGTTAGATCCGCTTCTCGAGAGAGTAACACAATGATTCTCGCTGTTATAGCTCAAAATGACACTTCTCTGCCTGTGACCACTTTCCCATGTTTCCGTCGCATGACGACATTTCATGAAAGTCACTGAATGTCACTAAAAAAACATCTATCTTGGAGGAACCATATATTGAGTTCTGTAACTCCGTTTGACCTTATTTCTACACTGTTGGAAAGGTATTTCAGTTAGCTAAAACTTTCCAGAAGACACCAAAGTCTGAAAAATGCTCAGAAATACCTTAAAAATGTGTTTTTTTATGTATTCATGACTCTCCTTATATGCAAGTCGCGAATCATTCGCGAGTCTCGTATGTTGCAAGTCGCAAATGCATATATTCACGGGTTGCTCTTGTGCAAACTCGCGGATCATTCACAGGTTGTCCTCCTTCATAGTCATGAATGCGTTTCTTAACATTAAAACATAAAAACACACCTTTTGGATTAGTTTGGGTAGTTTTCCAACTGACTTCTTCAGTTGTAACCACTTTGGCTTCGCCCCTAACTCTTCTTTATCATATAAATAGAGGTAGGGAGGTCCATGAGGGGGGCCTTGAATTTCTGCATTGTTATGCTGGAGGAATCGGGACTCTCTTTTCCCACACCTTTGCCCTGGAGGTCTTCCCCTTGTGTTGCAGAGCTTGGAGGCTGAGTTCTTTGGAGAAGAGAAGCAGCAGAACCGGATCAAGGTTTCGTGAGGTGCCAAACTTGAAGAGAAGGTATACTTGTACTTGTTTTCAAGATTAATAAAGATGTGATGTCCTTCTTCTTCCCAAATCATTGTTCAATGTGTGATTGAATCTCTGTTTCTAATCATATGATGATGTTATTCAGATCATTATTTCATGTTTATTTGATTATCATTGTCTTGTATGTGGTCATAATGGTTTGAGGAAGGTATAACTTGTTTTGCAGTTCTCTTGGAGCGAGAGGAGCAAGAAGAGGATTGAAGAGAAAGCTTGGACCAGCCTTCAGTTTATCAGGTGTGGACCTTTCTTATCTCTGAAACTTGCTGATATATGCTTGCTGAACTTTGTACATCTCTCTTTCAACCCCAGTACATTGATGGCCTCTTAAACCCTAGCCATAGTATACTTTCCTTTACAGCACTTGCTACCTAGGTCAATGATAAATTCTGAGACTAAGAACTGATCAATTCTGGAGGAAATTAGACGATCCCCTATTCTTAGTAATATCAACAAGGACCAAATCAGCAATGGTATCCTTAAAGAGATTTCCCTCCTCCTCTAAGCATCGACACCCACCTTTTTTTTCCTCTAAGGAGGTGATGAGATTAAAATCTTCTCCAAGCACCCAATGAACTGAAGGCTGGAAATCCCTTAGGTTGATCAGAGATTGAAGGAAACTACGCTTATCCATAGCTTTTTGAGGTCCATAGACATTTGTAATTAACCCAGAGATAGGAAAACCAACAACCTTGAAATTAGCTGAAAGAGAGTTACAGGTTCCTTGGAAAGTAGTAAGAGACACCCGATCAGGATCCCATAAAATACATAAAACTCCAGAAAACCCTCTTGAATCAATACTCATAATTTCACCTCTCGCCCATATTTTACCCCTCCGATCTTGAATGTAATTAGCTAAACATTTGGCTTCTTGTAAGAAGATGATTTTCGGATTAGTCATCATGATCTTTTGATGAATAATTTTCATTTTTTGCAGGCTATTAATGCCTCGAGTATTCCAGGATAGGAGTTTCATCAAGGATGTATTTACATACCAAGGGAAGCTTTGATAGTTGGGTATTGGCCCCATAAAGGTATGATTCCCCAGTGGATGATGATTACCCAGGAAGTTGTCGACTTCACCATCATGGATGGTATCACTGTAGCTCTTGGTAAGCATTAATGTCCACGTTTTCGGTCTTGCCCCATAGGGCCAGAAAATTCATGAGATGCCAAACTGATTGGAATTTTCCCAATGTTCAAATCTCCCGCATCAGGGGGTCGAGAGTTAGACATCCCCCCACATCTAAATCTATTGCTGGCCCCTCAAAATTCTTCCACCTACAGTAATCTCCAAAGACACCTCCCTCCTCACTTCTTGGAGCTCTTGCACCCTTCCTTCACTGTTACTATTTACTATTACCATATTTTATTGTATTAGAATTTATGTCTTATTTGCACGCATACTTAGGTCCATTTCCTAATTTGTTTCTTATCTTAGTTCATATTTTACTTGCTTTTACTAGTTTTTTTTACATTTTCTCACACACATCAGCCACATGAACCAGTTTCTCGTGTGATTCCTATATCGACTTCCCTAACTTGGTAGCACACCATTTTTGGTTTGTGTGAGTGTGAAAACACTCACAACACATTCCTCAATAGTTAGATGGTGGATGTATTTCTAAATGACCAATTTCACCCACAATCCCCCCCCCCCACCTTTAGGATTATCCAAACCCCCTTAGGTGCCATATCCTTTGCAAAATGGTTGGGATGATTCAAACCACATTCATCCAACTCTTTTGGAAGGGTTAAGTTGCTCCATGATGTCTAATTATAAACACTCTCCTCAAAATTCCTTTTCCACATAAAATTGAAACACAACCTCCTAATTTTCTCTAGAGTACTAACATGTACAAATGCGAAAGAAACCTTGTAAACTGGGATTGCTTCAAGTACATATTTTATCATAATCAAATGAACTCCACATGAAATCCATTTATTGCACCGTAATTGTAATATTTTCTCAATTTTGGTTGTTAACCAAGCCCAACCTCTTTTCTGATAGTCATTGGGCTTTCAAAGAAACCCAAAATACTTTTTGTATGCCCACCTATGAAAAATCAATTTCAAAACAAATCTATTCAATGGAATCTTGATCCAAATTCATGACAGTGATAGAGGATTTCCTATTATTGAGAATCATTCAAGTGGCTTTTACAAAAAGGGAAAGAATATATTTAATATTTTAAATCTCCATCCTAGATACATCTGAGAAAATAAGTATATCATCTACAAAAAGTAGATGTGTAACCCAAATAGTCCCACTAGTCTATATCCCTATAAAAACTCCATTGATATTAGATTGGTAAAAAAGTCTACTCAAACCCTCACCCACAAGAACAAACAACATAGGGAAAAGTGGGGATCCTTGTCTTAATCCTCTCCCTGGCCTAAATTAGGGAGATGCAATACCATTTATCAATACAATAAAATATATTGACTAAACACATGAGAGAGCCCAATCAACAAATTTTAGTGGAAAATCAACCTAAAAGAGCACTAACCTCCTAAACAACTAGTTAACACAATCAACGGTTTTTGATAGATCTACTTTTACAATAGTAGCAGGAAGATGACTCACCTTATCCAAATGAATTAATTCCTATGTAGTACCAATGGAATAACGTATTTTCCTTCCTTCCAGAAAGGCAAATTATCCTTGGGACACTGACTTCAATAGAATACCCTTGATCCCGCTAGTTATGACCTTAGCAATTAGTTTATATATGCAATTAAATAAATATATAGGCCTATAGTATTGTAGTGTAAATATTGAACCCAACATAGAGATAAGGTCAATAAACATAGTGTTAAAAGAAGCAAGGAGCCTTCCATTCCTCCTAGATTCCTCTTCAACATAGAGAAGATCGAGTTCAAAAATATCTATAAATCCTAAAATGGAATTCCACAAGCTAACCATAGGGGGATATAATTTTATCCAATTGCATGGAATGGATTTCCCCTTTCAATTCCTCAATAGAAAATTCTTCCAGTAAGGATGCATTGTCTTCCTCATTCACATATGTAGGAAAATGAGCAAACAATCCAAGCATTTGCACAACAGATGCTCTTTCTTCTTCTTTGAAAAGTCCACTAAAATGGTTTACCACTGTTGTAGAAAGATCTCCAAAGCATGTGACCTATCTACCATCCTCCTCCTCTAGACACCATAGAGAGTTTGTGGGAATAAATTGTATTTGTATCCCCTTTTTGAAGCCATATTTTCCTATGTTTCCATCTCCATGTAGCTTCATTTTCATCTAAAATATTCCTTCTCTTCACTTCTAGCTCCATAATCGTATGTTTCTATTCAAATTATACAAATCCCTTAGGATTATTCAATGAAAGGAATCCAATTGATATTCTAATCTGCATAGTAATTCATCATGAACTTTCCTCCTTTCCACAACCCAAGTGATACTATGAGCATTTATACACTTGAGATTGTTAAGGAACTGTAGCCCCATTGAAAGAAGACTAATGGGATCATTTATAATTCACAAAATTTTAACCATATCTATGTATAACCTTCATCCTCTAACCAATGAGATTTAAACTTAAAACGACTTAGAGGTTTTGTCTGAGATTCCACTAGTTCTAGAAAGACAGGAAATTGATTCGATTCCCCTCCTTTCCCATCCCATTGTTTTATACTAGAATTTTATTGTAGGATACAATCATTGATAAGAAATATATCAAGTCATTTGGCGATCCTACCCAGATTCACCCTCATGTTCCTCCATGTAAGTCTTAGTTTCATTGGTAGGGTATCATAGAGGGAGAATTCTTTATACACTTGAGATTGTTAAGAAACTGTAACCCTATTGAAACAGGACTAATGGGATCATATGGAATCCATAAACTTTTAACCAATTATGCATAAACTTCATTCTCTATCCAATGAGAGTTAAACCTTAAAGGGCTTGGAGGTTTGTCCAAGCTTCCTTTTTTTCTAGAAAGATAGGGAAGTGATATGACTCCCCTCCTTTTCCAACCCATTTTCTTATACTAGCATTTGATTGTAGGATACCATCACTGATAATATATATATATAGTCATTTGGGGACCCTACCTAGACCAACCCTCATGTTCCTCAAGGTAGGTATTAGTTTCATTGATGGGATATCATAGAGGGAGGATTCTTTATACACTTGAGATTGTTAAGGAATTGTAACCACATTGAAACAAGACTAATGGGGTCATATCACTACAACAAAACCTTGTGATTAGCGTCTCTTTTAGCTTCCTTTTTAGCGTCCACTATCACTTTTAGTGTATTTTTCATCATTTTTTGGACAAAGTGGATGCTTTTCCAAGAGATGGCATTTTTTGCGTTGTTTTTTAAAAGTTGGCGCTATTTGGGACGCTAATTAGCAGCCCAATTATTGTCCCAATTAGCATCCCTATTAGAGTCCCAAATAGCATCCCAATTAGCATCCCAATTAACGTCCCAATTAGCATCACAATTAATATCCCAATTAGAATCCCAATTAGCATCCCAATTAGCATCCCAATTAGGGTCCCATTTTAAAGTTGGCGCTATTTTGGATGCTAATTAGCATCCCAAATAACGTCCCAATTAGCATCTCAATTAGCATCCCAATTAGAATCCCAATTACCATCCCAATTATCATCCCTTTTTAAAAGTTGGCGCTATTTTGAACGCTAATTAACATCCCAATTAACGTCCCAATTAACATCACAATTATCATCCCAATTAGCATCCCAATTAATTTCCCAATTAGCGTCCACAAAAGCATCTTATATAACGCCAAGAATAGCCGCCAAAAAAATGTCCTGAATAACATAACACCATATATTAATCCAAGGTTAGAGATAGAAATTGCGCCATGAATTTAGGCAGGAAAAACATCCAACATAGCACCAAGTATAGATCGAGGAATTGTTCCTATAAAACATTAGAGGAAATTTCAACTCAAAATGGGACTCCTAAAAAGAATTAATAAAATAATAGTTAAAATAATAAAATAATATTTATTAATTTTGGAGGAAGAAAAGAAAAAAACTACTTTTTTGTTTGTATTTTTGACATATATCCCCGTGTTTTTACTCAAATTTCGATCGAGAGAACTCATTGGATGTGGAATTAAATTCCGCATCCAACGAGTACCCACTCGGCATACTTTTGATGGACCCCTCTACCCCAAAAACAAGAAATACCTGAAAAAATGTGATGATGACATCATCATCACGTTTTTTAGGTATTTCTTGTTTTTGGGGTAGTGAGGTCCGTCAAAAGTATGCTGAGTGGGTACTCGTTGGATGCAGAATTTAATTCCGCATCCAACGAGCTCTCCCGATTGAAATTTGAGTAAAAACACAGGAAGATATGTCGAAAATACCAACAAAAAAAGTAGTTTTTTGTATGATACCTATCCCCAAATTTATATTAAAAATGTGTTTAAGACCTATGGCTAACACATGATGACATGGAATTTGAATCAAATTTAAAAGGCCCATTTTGAGTTGAAATTTCCTCTAATGCATCCAACATAGCCCCAGGTATAGGTCCAGGTATAACACTTGCAATAATGCTAGAAATTTCGAAAGGAACTGCGCTAGGAATTACACTAGGTTTAGTGCTAGGAATTGTGTTCGCGAAACGTCTGACATAATGTCAAATATATCAATGTCAATGTCAATGATCATGATCCATGTGATAGTACTTTTGGATCTTGATTTATCGTAGTGGAACCTAAATGATCGTAATCATGGAAATTTTGAATCATGATTAATCCTAATGAGGGTTAAATTACCTTAATGTCACCTAAATTTCTCTTATGGCATTTTAGTGTCCCCAACAACATTTGATAGACCCTAATGGCATATGATTGTCTGTAACAACATGACGATGATGCATTACAATAATTATCATGGAGTTTATGGATATGATTTGAAAAGTATAAGAGTATATCATTCATTCTTGTGAGGTAGTATGGCTCCTTGCTCATTATTATCACAATTGTATTGATGATGACTAAAACGATGAATATGATGTTGATTTATTGTATGATGATGATGACGATGTGGATTTCAATGATGATTATGCATGTGGTATCACTTTTGGATCCTAATTGATTTTAATGGCACCTAAATGTCTGTAACGACATCTAAACAACCTTATTATCATCGAAATGATTGTAACGACATATAAATGACCTTAACAATTACATGACATGAATCCTAATGTCGATGAGTGATTAATAACACTTATGGAATATGCGTGACCATAATAAAAATGATGACGATGATGATGGTAACGAGGATGATGATCAAGATGATGTTGATGTACCATATGGCATTGATGATGATGATGACAACGTCGATGTCCATGATGATGATGCATGTCATAATACTTATGTAGACTACACGACTTGAGATATTGGAGTTAATAACAAGTAATAGAGGTTGTGAGGTGTTGACCATAAAAATATTGTTAGCCATTGTGAGGTTGTGGGTTTTACATTGGCTAATATGGCCATTGGGTTTAGTATTTCCCCCCACCCCCACTACACCTCCCTTGCATACAGGTAGTACAATACCACCTATCATGGTGCTACCAAAATGTCACCCTACAAGGTTGTTTTGGACACCCCCCCTCATCCATACCCTCATTTTTACCAAGAACATCCAAGGCACAAAAAGTGGATATCAATCTTAACACAAAATCTAACTTTATTTGTACTCTTAAGGAAATTTTGGTCTTAGTTTAAAATGGAATGAATCAACAAGCATTTCAATAATTCTCATAGTGTTACTTTGAATAAGTGGACCAATTGTTTTTACATCTTTGGCCTTATAAGCGGACATCTCTCAAGGAAAAAAGCAGTTAGTTGCTCAAGTTTTATGGCATTGGTGGTTTTTCCGTTAAAGATTCAAAATAATTGCTTCAATTTTTTACTATTCTTTTGAGGTTTGTCAAATTTCTATTAAATTTTAAAGCCGTTTCATTTATTATGTGAAAGGCCCTTGAACTGACATATTTGAGTGTTATTTTGAATTATACCTACTGCGAATCCAGGCGACAGACTTTGATAAACTTTATTGAATATCTTTGTTGTGCACTATGGCAAGTCTCAGGTCGTGGGATGCATGAGTGTCCTATGGCTAAAGTATTCATTTGAAATAAAATGTTACAATTTCAATTACACCATTTATGCAACATGTTAACCTTTCCAAATTTGGTACGTTGCATTACATGTGGACCGACATTAACCTCTAAGAATGGAACATAGTCTAAGAAGAAAATCATGGATGGTTCACATGGATCTTTTACACCCTTTTTTTATCTTACGAGATATTGATACCCCAAAGAAAATTCACATACTTTCTTTTCATTAGATGTAATTTAGATAACCTTCTAGATCATGGAAAAGGAGCCTATGTCTATATTCAAATTTATGTTGTCCCATACCTTTATCTCAGGTAATCTCGCTCATTGATCAACTAAGATACAAGAACATTATTTTGAAATACTACTTCTCATACTAGTAAAGGGAATTATTTGGCTTTTCGATATGAGAGTGGGTAGCATTTGTCTTAGCTTGTTTGTTGGGATTTTAGACAAGACCACAATTCCTTGAGGAAGACCAAAGGCTCACTCGAAGCGACCAATTTATGTTTAGTTAAAGTGAGCCAAATTTACGGTAAATATTATCTAGGTGGGATATAATATGTTTAAATAATTAATTAGTTATATCGATATGCCCACTACTTCATTTAGTTACCAAATACTTCCTAGACATGAGATTTAGAAAGATTTCTCAACCTTATTTTCTGTCCTAAATCCCCATATCTTTTACTCTTGGCTCAACATAAGCACCAAGACCTCCATGGGACGTAAAGAGTACAAAAAGTATTCTTCCAAGAAAGGTATCATACCAAGCTCAAGGCTCGTCAATATAGAGTGTCCATAATCTTTCCCTAGCCTCTATGCATTACACATGAACAAGCCTAGCTTTACCCTCTACCATGATTTTAGCAGCTAGCTTTACCCAAAGTCTCTCTTCCAACTGTGGAGCATAGGCCACAGATTAGGCCATTAAAATTAAACTAATAAATTAAATTTGGTGTTCAAATCTGTATGAATCACCACGATAAGTTTCATAAAAAACAAAGCCAAATTAATTGACTTTAGCTACCGAAATTTTGGTGGGTCTTAACGTGACACAAGAGCCAAAGTAATTGACTTAAGCTATCAAAATTATTGGGTCTTCAAGTGTCATGAAATAAATAATTAACTTAAAGTAATAATGGTCAAATTTGCGTAAAGTTTAAGTATAAAGATATAAATTTAAGTTCAATTCCGTGAAACTTTAGTGCGAGAGTTTTATAATGATTTTAACTCTATAATATAATGATTTTAACTCTAAACTTGGTGTTGGATTTTATTTTTAAAACTTTGGTTCATTATACACCAACTATATGTTAACATATAGTTTGGTTCGTTGAGTTTTTTAACATATAGTTTGGTTCATTCGTTCATTTACAAAGTATTTTTTTACATAGTATACCATTGTATTTGGCAAATATTCGTTATTTTTTCAATAAGTAGGTGATTTATTTATTATTTAGTTTTTCTTAGCATAAAATATGTTCTTATTCAATTTTTGAGAAATTTAGTTTATATTATGATAGTTATCATTGAAATCCAATGGATTTAAATGAAATTCATAGGAATTTCCCTTCACGTCTAATGCATATAGGTTTTAAGAAAAATCATGGCTTGAAGGGCTATATTGCATCTGCATGTTTTAATTTGTTGTAGTTATTTTATGATTTTGGTTGAGTGGTCACCATGAAGGTTATTTATTCTACCTATTTCATTGAAGCCATTTGTGTGTTTACATGTATGCTACACCCTTCTCCAAGTTTACCTTTAATATGCAATAAATTGGATCTTTGATAATTAATAATGATGGTTAGCACACATTTTTCATCTTTTCCAATTATCTTTGTTTCTTCAAAACATTTAAAAATCAATTCGATGACTAAGTCGTGAAATCGATTTGATGGCTAAGTAATTTTTTGAGCAAAATAATTTTCCTTTTTGTTACAAATTGTGACAAAGTACCATATAGAACATATTTCTATAGTTTATATAGCAATAATTTTTTTTTAATGGAGAGACACCTCATGAATTTTTAAATTTTATTAAGAAAAAACAACATGATTTTTCAATGTTTTGTATGCCTTTCCAAAGAAATTAATCCCTCCTAAACATTAAGTCGCCCAAAAAAACCCTGGTTTTCTTTCACTTGCTAAAGAGAATTCATTTCCGATGCAGAGGAGAGTTCATTTCATAGAGTTTGTTATTTGGTCCATATTGATTTGGGTTTCAAAGGTTTTGTAAGAAGATCGCACTTATGGGAGAAAATTGGAGTATATCTTGATGATTCTTCATCTCTATTGCAATAAGAGAGGGTGTATTTCCTCTACGATTATCCCTTGTGAAGAGGTCCAATTCAAATTGATCCTTTGGTTGGGTTGTGAAGGTTATGGGCTGTTGGAGAATCCAGGTGGGAGAGACTAGGGATTCCTATTTACTATTTGTTTGCGTACATCCCTCCATTTGAAAGGACATGCCAATCATCCAAAACCAAAAGGAAGAGTTTTTGCAGTGAAGGGGAAAATACTGAGAGTGTTGCAGACACGTACAGGAAGTATTGGGGCATGGAAAGACCAAATACACAACAATAAATCATATACTTTTACTGTTGTTACAAAATGCTGCAATAAAGGAGAGTTCATTGGTGGATTGGGGACTTGGTAACTAGGTGTTTCATCTCTGTGGAGGGCATTGAAGATTGGCATCATAGTGTTATCATAAATATGTTGTTGATCAGTGGAAGAGTTTATATTGCTCGTGGAGTCTCCACAAGTCGGATATGCTTTATTTCTACATTCCCAAGCATGTAAGTAGCCCATATTTCTGAGTATTGATTTTGAGTTTATGCATATCTAGAGAAATGCTCATATTGTATTTTCATTTTATATGCTAGGCCATTCTGAAACATCTCAATCCTAGAGAATTAGTGTTCTGAATTTGGAAGGTGACCAATGGTCCAATACACATCAAATATTGAATAATTCTATTTTATAATGGTCACCAGTAACTTGTAAGGCAAGGTTTAGGCTTTAGATTTCAATCTTCATGTGAAGCCAATTTATATGGTTTCTGTAATATCAACTTTCAAGGCATTCAATCTCTATTATTGTTTTATTGCATAAGATCATTTTCTAGAGAAAGATAATATTTTCATGATAGTAGCATTATTTTATTTAGTCTATTTTGCATTTTTATGATTTGTCTTTCGGCTTTCTTGAATGCAGGCTCTCTCAAGGATGACATCGACTAGAGCCATGACATACTGTTTTATTCAAGCATTTCGAGAAGGGACCTAGAACAACTTATGGAATTCCATTGAATTCTATGCGTAATACCATCTGTGAAATAGGGGCAAGCACTGGTGGGTGATCCTGTCAGTTCTCTTATCACTATGCTTTTAACTGGAGGCATTTACAGTGGTGGGATTACCCTAGTAACATTTATAACCATAGAAATTCCACTTTTTATTTAATGTGGCACTGCTTAAAGATGCCCATCAATTGCAAGAATACAATATATATTCTTGCAAATCCTTTTTAGTATGGGAATATGTTATTTGTCTAATATGACATTGGGAATCTGAGAAGATCCCCAAAATAAATTTTAAAGCATAATAATCAGTAACGTAATTTAACTTGGAAACTTCAAATATTTTCACAGAAGCATCCTCCATACTGTAACATTGACCGTGCTTTTACTTTGCTTCATCACAAGATTGGAAAAAAATTCTTCTACCACACTCTCATGGACTACATCAAACATCAAATTTAACATACTATGTCTCCTATATATCAGATACCTGAAATTTCTCTGCTGGAATTAGAAGCAGGAAATGAATAGAGATGGATGTCAAGTTCCAAAGTCTTTTACGGTTCCCTTTTTTAGTTAATTGTTACCTGGCCATATGAGCATATTTAGCTCACTTGAAAAGGACAATGGTCTACCTTCCTGCTGTAGAATTTGCTTACCTAGTATATAATGGTCTCTCTTTTGAAAAAGGGGTGGCTTTATTTCATCCAAAACATAACTAATATATATACATATCTCTCTCTTCCCCACCTTGCAGTAGGGTCTGTAAGTTAAATTTATGCGGAAAACAAAAATTCCATTGGATCATTTCATTTAGGAGACGAATGGACACCCATTAACCAAATTGACAACTGTGTGGTAGTAGTTCTCCTAAAAATATATCTACTCATTGTTTTGGCATTCAGGCCATGATAAATATTATCTAGGCAGTGCTTGTGATAATGCAATGGGTCTTGAAATGTGGAATAATTGCAACAATGGTATTGAATCCCATGGTTTGTAAGTTCTTATACCCTATAT
>LPNX010352616.1:361161-381815 GCA_001517045.1 Pseudotsuga menziesii | reverse complement strand
AGTAGTATAAAACTCAGTTTTAACTCTAATAAATCATTAAGTTTAAACACCTACTAATCGATAGCACTAATTAGTCCCTTAGGATCTCAGGCCAACAGAGCCGCTAAACCTGTTGGGAACGACTACTTGAAACAGCTTGGAACCTGTCCTAAGGATCCCGGACTGGGTCGTGTTTCCCTG
This sequence comes from Pseudotsuga menziesii, assembly GCA_001517045.1. Taxonomy (NCBI): domain Eukaryota; kingdom Viridiplantae; phylum Streptophyta; class Pinopsida; order Pinales; family Pinaceae; genus Pseudotsuga; species Pseudotsuga menziesii. The sequence goes on along the minus strand of LPNX010352616.1, from coordinate 381,635 downwards.
TTGCGGGCATAGTCAAATACGCCCGTCAACAGGTGGTGAATCTCTTATCAAAGTCTTGGACCTTTTCTTTCTTTTCCAATATTATAGACTATAATTCTTTCATGAGAGTGGCTACAGTTTTCTGGTTGCCAAATTTACCTAAGAATGCCTTTTCAAAAGTATCCCAATTTACTATGGAACTAGCTTGCAGAATAAAGTACCATGAAGATGCTTTAGGTTCAAAAGTCTATTTAAAAAGTATGCAAACCAAATCTTCATGGTTGACATTTAAGAGATTCAAAGATAGATAAAAAGCTTGTAAGTGATCTTCAGCAGAAACACCTTTCCCATGATAAAATTTAGGTCAAACTTTTTCTATGTTCTTAGGGAACTCATGCAATGGAGAAGCCAGGTTGAGTGGCTTTCTCACTATCCATGCAGGTTTATTAACATCACCCATAATTCTGGGTGGAGACTATGGTGGATATTGACTGAATATTGAGACCGCACAAGATTCTAGATCTAATTGACCTAGAGGCTGCATAATTTCTTGGATGGATAGATCCACCAGTTCGAATAGATTTTCCATGAGAATTGAATCCCTTGTGTATGAGGGTACTTTCTTGGAAGCTGGCCTTCTAGGTAATGCAGGAATAACTTTTAACCCACCAATTTTCTTGACATAGGATCTTGTATGTCTCCTAAACAGATCTACTTCTTCAAATGGGACAACATACAAACATTATGATTCTTCTTCCTGAGAAGCTTTATGTTCTTGTTCTTGTTCTTGTAACTCAGGAACAAGATCTTAAGGGAAAGTATTTTCTTATGATATTCCAATGTAATCTTCTCTGAAAATCAGATTTCCTCTACTAGCCATGCATGGGCTGGGGCCCTCCTTCTAGCTCCAATTCGGTTGATGCCTAGAAAAATCCCAGGTACCAAGCAGTAGGGATTCTCCCCGGTGAACGATCCCAATTATCTCAGACACCGTTGTGTGTGGGGAATCAATTTGTGAATTTTGACGGTGGGGACTTAGGCTCTCTTGCTGAAATTGACACTTAGAACCTGTTTAGTCAATCTATAACAGTTTTCTTCATCTCAATCATCCACTGATGCAGCATTTATCCCATTCTCAAGAGCCCATCCTAGCTTGCTGAACCATAGTACCTGTAATATACAAAGAAACATAATGAGAGCTACATCTAAAATAGACAAAACAAAAATCACAGTATCTTAAATTTAATGATATGCATTGATAAAAAAGACAATGACCGGTGCCCTATCACACAAACAATTTTATCTAATTAAGATTCAAAGGAAAAATTCTCAATTTCCCCAATGGTTCACAGTCAAAAACCAAAATAGAGATTGGACGTATCAGATCATCTCAAAGATGGATGGAGCTTGATTTGAACCATTAGATCATGCAGTCTTGACAATTCTTTTCCTCCTACTCCCTTCCAGAAAGTGGAAATCAGAAATCAGATTTTGCAATTTTCATGAAGGTTAAACTTTAACTTTCTTCTTTCACCCTTCTGAACCCTTCTGAGCCCTTGATCTATACAAAATATTTCTAATCTGTTTATCTATGTGTAAATCAGAAATTGAAGTTTCAATCTTTTGTAGAGTTCAAACATTAACTTTCCACCTTCCGATTTTCCTCTTCTGCCCTTTTCTTTTCCACTTTTCTGCACCATTGATCTATGCGGACTCTTCCTTAGCCATTCGATCCAAGTAGAAGTCAGAAAAAAAGTTGGTAACCATTTTACAAATGAAAGTTGACCTTTATTCCTACGAATTTTTGCTTCCACCCTTCGGAAAGCGGAAATCAAAAATCGGATTTTCAATATTTTGCGGAGTTCAAACCTTAACTTTCCATCTTCCAATTTTTTACTTCCACACTTCGGAAAGCGGAAGTCGGAAGCCAAAGTTTCCAACTTTCACGAGGTTCAAACTTTAAATTTTTGCCTTCCGATTTTTCGCTTCCACACTTCGAAAGGGGAAGTTGAAAGTCAGAGTTTCCAATTTTAACGAGGTTCAAACTTTAACTTTCTTCCTCCACACTTCCACTTCCACACTTCAAAAAGAGGAAGTTGAAAGTATGATTTTTTAACTGAGAAAAGTAGAAGTTGGATTTGTAACCTTTTCCATTAGTGAACTTAGCTTTTTCGACTCCACCCTTCCATGCCTACCTTTTCCTAGTTGTTAGATCTTGATTAGCGTGATTCATAGCCATTGATATATAAATAAGAATGGATTTTTTCCAACGGGCCTGCTTCATGGTCACACCTACGTAGCGTTTTACCAGAATCACACTCCAAGATTAGGGAAAAACCTCCTGCTCGAGTTTCTAGGGAAGACTAAGTATGCTGCCCGAGGACTTAACTTAGTTGGGAAATAAGGGAAAGCTTTCTTTCAAAAATAGAATAAAAAGTTAGGAGGGGCCCCAAAAACGTAAAATTTTTGGGGAAGCAGTTGCAACAACAACAAGTTTTTATGCTCTAGATTAAAGATATGCAATTTTACTTTCCAGTTTGGATACATGATCCAGGTTGTTTCATTTGTTTAAGTTGAATCTCAACCTTTAATTTTTTAAATAGATTCTAGGGTTACATTTATATTAGAATTATATTAAACCATTTTCAGAAGTTTATGTTAGAGTTTTAGTCTAGATTTAAACACTAGTTTATAGATAAAATTAATAACCAAACCTCTATCAAAAATACTGAAACTAAAACCCTTAAGTATATTTTACAAAGAATTTGTGCAATTCTATGACCTTATTAACAATAAAAAATATATTTAACAAACATACCTAACTAAACCAAATATTAAATAAAATCTACTTATACGATTAAAAATATTAAACAAATGAAATACTTAAACATAAGCATAAACTAGGGATTCAATCCCTTAAACAACTCTAAAATGCAAATGTTGGCATATTACATTCACTAGTAGCGAAGAATACCTAAATATATAATCTACCTACATTAGATAATAAACAAACTAAATCACCAAAAAAATTCCCATACTTCCTCATGCAAGGGTCGAGAGCCTATCCATGAATTCGAGAGGAATAATGTTTACACTATTAAAATCAAAACTTATAAGTTAAACATTATACATCTTCCCAACATCCAATCCTGTTAAGGATTGGCATACTCCCACTATGATTTTTCAAACCTAAACTATCTACGCAAACAGTTTAATAAATACGTTAACAAATAGAACCATAATTCAAACCCCAAAACAAATCTCTTATTCTCCATGCTAAAAATGTTAAAACAAATATGAATTATTAACAAATATGCAGTCCATTAATTATCGCAACCCAAGGTCAAATCCTATAAAGCGTTGACTTATCAAATTCTAAAATGAATAATAATATTAAATAGTGCTTAACAAATATCCACAACTTAATACACACCAAACCCCATCCAATGATCGAACCCAATATCGAATCGCATAGAGCCCCAACTAGGAGTGAAACCAGCTATACAAATTAACAACATAAAAGATTACACCACTATCACTTTCATTAAACATTCACCATATGTCTGTACACACAGTCATTATAAATTATAAACTCAATATACACACAGATCACGCCATTACGAATGCCTTCAATTAACCGTAGCAGAAGTAAAAACCATTGATGATAACATTATCAACCCAACTAAAGTATTGTATCAACATATAAACCAAGCTAAGGTTTCCCTTGACAATCCAACAGAGTGCAACTAAATAAACATTACAACGATTCCATAAACCATAGATAGGGAATTATTCCCATGAAATTCATGCAAGCTTGAAGCAGGGATTGCCCCTTCCTTTAATAGATTGAGGTGAAAATGCCTAAATGAAAATCAACGAATACTAGAGCAGAGATAAATGCATTTAAAGAAAACACTAAAATCCACTTTTATAACCCACAATCACGAACTTAAATGTCAAAATGGAGTTATCCTTGTGTCATTATAGATAAATGGAACTGATACTTTTACATCAACCATATGAATAAAAAAACATAGTGCTCATAGCAAAAACACAGAGTTGAACCAGTTAAAACAAATACCATTATGTTTATCCATTTACAAAATCATAAAATTTACACAGTCTCATCTTGGAAAAAAACACCTGAATGGGCTATAAAACCCAAACCCAAACCTATAGGCTAATAAACTAAAGCATTAATATCACCTCTCTCTCCAAATCCTGGCGAATCCCAATAGGGAGGTCGGTCACATTTTATCTCACACAGATAAACCCTGAAACCCTGTAACAACTTATTAGATGGGTAAAGGCCCTCATTGTATGGAATTACTCACGAGACAAACAATGTCAATCTCATCTATTTTCCAAACGTTGAAGAGCACTCAAGTTTATACCCAAACCTGCAAAACGAAACCAAACAACCATGAGAAGTATGCATTGAAACCTTAAAACCAAATGAAATATCAAAGATTTGAATCATAAGTGAACGTTGGCATACCTGTTATAGTTTCGCGTCGACACTATAAACCTAGCACAATCTGCACAACTCCAATGCTAGAGAAAAACCCCCCCATCAACATCAAACGAAAAACAAAGCAAATGACAAGTGAAAAACTTTATCGCAAGGGTTATGGCTTGAGCCTAGCCATCACGTGGCCTAGACGTTAAAAGCGCCAACCCATCATCAACTAAGGTTTTAATAAAAAACCCCATTCCATTGTTTAAAATTCCAAATATATTACCATAATATAAACCCTCCACTATATAATCTAAAAGTAAATAATCACAATTAATACTTAAACCCTCCACATTATAGTTTGAGCCCATGTCTTGGGAATAAGGTAGTTTTACTTTGACAAAGTCCTTAGCATTTAGGACTAGAAATCTGTAGGTGATAGGTTCTTTAGTTTTCATTGTCACGTTTATAAGCATAGGTTTATCGGTGAATCACCTGCATTGGAATGTATACATCATTTGTTAGCTCAAAGGAACTAAGTAATCCCAGTATCATAGGATTCCTTACCTTTTCGAGTGATTCATTAGGGAAAAGTCCCACCACTCCTCCCCTTTACATACGGAGGTAAGTCATCCTCTTCGTTTAAACAAATAAGAAGTAGATAATGCCACATAAAACCAGACATGAACAAAATAATATCAGCAACATCAGTAAACTAGATAACATGTACATAACTGCAAGCACATCAAAATATCGAATAATGACATGTAAACATCGTTGTCATACAAAAACCACACAAAAGGAAAGCATCAATAGAACTTAGGCTTAGTTCTTCAACAAGTTTGTAATTGTGCAGTAAAGAAAAAATGTCCCTTAAGATCTTAGTACTACAATTAGCCCTACAATTTTTATTTATGAATTTATGAATTTTAGGGACATTACAAGTGGTATCAGAGCCTAGATTCAAACACTAAGAGACCTAATGGGCTCTACTGAACATTCGTGGAAGAAATCAACATTTCAAAAATGTATTTGACATTTTGTAAACTAACAAAAAATTATTTTCTACTAAATGTTTAATTGGAGGTTTAAGGAACAATCCAAATCATGAATACAGAATAGGACAACAGCTGACAAGGGAATCTGAATTCCCCAACACGAGAAGAATAATTGGTGGTGGAATTAAATTCAGATCTAATGAAAGCCATACATAGTCTGCAAGAATACTTACAAACCTTCAAGGATGATAACATGAATGAGAGAAAAGAGCATAAAGCAATAAATGAGGCCTTACTTCGTAACATGATGGGAGTAAACCCTCATGGAAAGCCTACCCATTGAACCAATAAATCCAAGGAAGACTATCATCATAAAAGGAGGACCTAACAGTCCTAAGGAAGAGGGAAAAGAAGAACACACACCTGATATTTCAGAAAAAGAATATCACAGTTTTTCTACTGATGACTCCCTATGTCCTTGCAGAAAAAGGAGAAACAACGATGAAAACCTTCAAGGAGAATTTCAAAATATAAAATCCCCAACATATGAAGGAGAGATGAATACAGGGGAGAAGGCTGAGGAATGGCTCCTAGGTATGAGAAAATAATTTCAAGTACAAAACTACTCTAGTGAGATGAAACCTCGATCTGATATTTATAATTTAAATGGAAAAGGAACTAGATGGTGAAGAGACCTAAAGCATACCAAAAAGGATGAAGTAGAAGAAATCAGATGGAGTAATTTTCACAGAATATTTCAGTCGAAATACATGTCTAAGAGTTTCTTTGACAGGAAAGTGAAAGAATTTCATGAGTTAAGGATGGGATCCATGACCATGGAGGCCTTTATCAATAGATTCTTGGATATGTTACATTACGTGCCTTACATAAAGGAGGAAAAGGTGAAGATACCACAATTTTTGTGGTGTCTTCCTCCAAATTTTCAGGAAATAATTAAGTTTGACATGCCCAAAACCTTGGACACTACCTTACACAAATCTATGCTTTGTTATGAGCATAGACAACTAAGGAAGGAAAAAATAAACAGAAGTTGAGATAGGTCTAGGATCTTCTTGGACAACTGAAAACCTGGTTTTAAACTGATGCCTTACTAAAAACATAACGACATTTTTTTTTACTAACAGAAACTTCAGCAAGACAAGTGGAAGGACAAATGTGCCAACACCAAATACCAACAAACCAGTAGCAAGTGTAGAATCCAAGGCTTCCCCGCTATAGGTTAACTGTTGGAAATTCCAAGGACCCCATTAAGCTAAATATTGTCCAAACAAGACTAATTGAGTCTTACATAATCTACAGGAAGACCCAATGGTTGAGGACATGGCTAGCACATAGAGGGTCTATGTAGAACTTGATGGCTGATAAGCAGACTATCAGACCATTATGGTCGAAATAAAAGGTAAGGTTTCAAACACTTCTATTTCGATTTTAATTGATCTCGGTGCTTGCTAGTGTTATGTAGCACACAAGACTATTGACACGTGTAAACTGATCAATGTAAAACATGAGCAACCATGGATGGTACAATTATCCACTAGTACAAAAAGAAAGGTTTCAGAACTAGTGAGAGACTTTGACGTAGACATGAACGATTTTGCTGCTAAGATAGATCTAAATATCTTACCTATAGGATCGTACGACGTACTTATCGGTATGGATTGGTTGGAACAACACCATCTCATACTCAATTTTCTAAACAAGTATTCTTGTGCATGGATAGCTAAGGGAATTAAACAAAAAATCAAGGCATACTCAAAAAGGTTTCTATTAGACAGATATCTGCCTTATATGTGAAGAAGTGTATTAGGAAGGGTAGCAAAATTTTTGCGGTAAACATACAAGATTTAAAAGCTGAGAGAGAACAACAAATTGAGGAATTTCCTTTTCTCATAGAATTTAAGGATGTATTACCCAAGGAAATACCAGGATTACCACGAAAATGTGACTTAGATTTTTCTATAGAACTGACACTAGGGTCAGTACCGGCTTCGAAAGCTCCATACCACATGAGCACACCAAAATTGGTGGAGGTCAAGTTACATTTGTAGGAGTTTATTGAGAAGGGTTATATCCAACCTAGTGTGTCCCCTTAGGGAGAACCTATACTTTTCATAGAAAAGAAGGACGGTACGATGTGAATGTCCATTGATTACTGCCAACTTAACAAGATGACCATAAAAAACAGTTACCCATACCCTAGGATCAATGACTTGTTCGATCGAGTCGAAGGAGCAAAGATATTTTCAAAGATCGACTTGTGGTCGGATACCATCAAATATGGATCCGTGATGAAGATATACATAAAATATCCTTTCGGACTCAATACAAACATTATGAGTTTATGGTAGTTCCTTTTGGGATAACCATCGCACTGATACATTTTATGTGCATGATGAACAATATCTTTAGTAAATACCTAGATAAGTTTGTATTGGTCTTTATAGACAACATACTAGTTTACTCGAAGAGTAAATAAGAACATGAGGAACATCTCCGCATAGTACTACGGGTGTTACAAGAACACCAACATTACTCTAAGTTTAGAAAATGTTATTTTACAAACCATAGATACAATACCTAGGTCACATCATTTCGAAAAGGGGATAGCCATCGATCCAAAAAAGATTAAAGCCATAGAAGATTGGCCTGGCCCTACTTGTATCACATACATTAGGTCATTTTTTGGATTAGCAGGTTGCTATCGAAATGTCATTGGGAAATTTTAGAGGATTTCATGTCCCATGACCGCCTTACAAAATAAGTAAAACAAGTTTTTATGGAAAACCAAGTGCGGGGAAAGTTTCCAGAAGCTTAAACAACTTTTGACCACCGCACCTATACTACGAATTGTGGATCCTGATGGGGATTTTGTTATTAGCACAGAAGCGATAAATGAAGAAATTGGTGGAGTCATCATGCAGAATTATTGCACGATCTATTATACATCATGAAAATTGAAGGAACACAATTTTTTTTTATCCCACCAATGATCTTGAGCTAGCATCCAATATCCACGCCTTAAATATGTGGAGGCACTACCTCAAGGGGAAGAAGTTTCTTCTGAAGATAGACAAAATGATTCTAAAGTATTTATTCGACCAAGGAAATTTAAATGCCAAGCAGGCTATATGGTTGGCCTGCCTTGGTAAGAACCGCTTCAAATTAAAGCATATAAAGCGAAAGGAGAATAAAATCATCGATGCTTTAAGTCGATCAGCTCATATGTTATATGGGGTAACTTTGATCCAAATCGATTTGAATTTGCATGATAGGATCAGCACATAAAACAAGGTTGAATGTTTCTATGTTGAATACGTCAAAAAAATTCAAGAGGATTGGTTCTTTCAACAATAAAAAGAATACAAGGTAGACAAGACCTAACTATTTTTTTCCATAGAGAGATTGTATGTGCCGGAAGGAGGAGACCGGATTTCCATGAGAATCCCTAATCTGGGCATCCGGGAATGCGAGATTATGTTGGTTGTACAGCCCTCACCAGGAATTTTAGACTACAACCTCCACCATCGAAAAAAAATGAATGATAACAAACCCTACACATCACTTGAGGAATTCTGCACATGCTTCCCAAGGCTCAATTAATTCACCACCCTATTCACCACTAGAATACAAATAAAAACCCACGCTACTATAGCTTTGGTTCACACTGTATGCACCATCGTTTACCAACCCCATCACTTAAGTATTAAACCCCCCCATCATCTTACTATTGCAAAGTTTTGATGGCATAATTTTATGCCATAGCTATAAACCCTTTATACCATATAGTTCAAGCATATGTTATGTTGCATCTAATGTTTTAAAACCTTAGCATATAGTTTATCAAAATGCACTCATATAATATCATAACCCATTCTTACCATAGGGTTATGGTATAGTTTTGGATTAGGACTTTAGTCCTGTCTTCACACAGTTATACATAGGAATAGTCTAGTGTAGATGTAGCATGTTGTAGATAGGACGTTATTATTGCCACATTCATAAGGCTGAGTTCACTGACGAAATAACCTGCATAAGAAAATAAATACATACCGTAGTTCATTACGAACTAAGTAAACCCTGTAGCAATAAGAATCCTTACCTTTCCAAGTGGACCCTTAAGGGATAAAACCCCACCACTCCACCCCTTTACACACAGAGATATGTTAGTCTCTTGATAAATAAAACCATAAACGAAATTTGAAGACACGTAAAGAAAACCAGAACGTAAAATAACATAAGTGTCGACAAGTGTCATCAACTAATATAGATAGGAAAAGTAAATTATGAACATGTCAAAGTCATCAAACAACATCATGTAAAACATTGTCATCATACAAGAAACACCTATAGGAAAAACAACCTATATAACTTAGGTTCATATTTACAAACATGTTTTTCCTCCACATAATATTTAGAGATGTCCTTGAATTAGTATTTTTTTAGACTACAATTTTTTTTAATTATGAATTTTAGGGACATTAGACACCAAGATTTTGCAGACTCTTTGAGATACTAGTCAAGAGAGGGCCAATGACATATGAATTAGCTTTACCTGCTCATATAAAGGTTCATAAAGTTTTTCACGCATCCTTATTGAAGAAGTTTTTATATGAATGCAAACATGTTATTGATTGGTCCTTGCTACAGGTGGAAACTAAAGAGGAATTTGTACCCAAACCCCTTCATGTTCTAGACAAATGGGAAGTACAGCTCAAGAAGTGAAGCATAGTCCAGTTGAAAGTGCAATGGAATCACTTTGGAGCTGATGAGGCCACTTGGGAAAATGAAGCAACCATGAGAGAAGCTTACCCCTCCTTGTTTCATGACTTCTTTTCTAGTCCCTAGAACACCAGGATCGTGTTTTTCTAAGCGCGGAGGGATGTACTAATATCCCGAATTTTGACCTTAACTATAATGGGCATGATCCCCATTGTGTATGAGTTACTTTTATGTTTAAGTTTATATATCAAGTGTATGCCCCACTACACATGAGTTATGTTTATTAGATAGATATATTGGGCGTAAGCTGAGGCACATGTTTTATTATCTTGCATATGAATATATATGTTAGGCGTGGATCCTCATGGACAAGGACTATTGCTGTGGTACGATGTACATGACTTATTATTGTGTGAATAGCCTTAATGCACATACTGAGATTATTATTGTGATTAAATGTGCAGAATATTGAATGCATGATTGAGTTCTATAATGTGTTGGGTATAAGACATGAAGCACATGAGTGATGATATTTTGTGTTGAGTATAAGCTCTGGAGTAGGGTAATTTTTAGTGATGAAATTTCACCAATTGGCTATTTTTTGGTTTTTTTCCAAAAAATAAATTCGCTATTTGGTCATTTTTAAAGTCTAATATCGCCTATATTAGATAAAATATGTTTTTTTATCATAATATTCACCAACATTTACACATTTCAATGTTAATTTTATGTTTCATATTTAATACTCGCCTACCTATCTATAAACATGTTTTTTTCAATCGAAAACAATCGCCTAGAATACTATACTAAGTATAATATTAGAATCCTTAAAAAAATACCCTGCTCTAGAGCACATAAGTTATGATATTTTTTGTTGAGCATAATCTCTGGAGAACATGAATTATATTATTGGAAGTGTTGGGAATAAGCCCTCGATCATTCCAAATTTATGTTGAGCATAATCATTGGAGCATTGGATCCTTGGCCATTCTATTCCTAGGTGTACTATACACGTACATCCTAGCATTAGTATTAAGAGAGGGGATCTGGAATTGCACTAGTGTAAATACCAATTAATAGTGTTGACCTTGGGCTCTGAATAGCGTTAGGAGTTACTGAAATTAAGTGCGTCGAGTGAGAATGACTATGAATAGGACTGACCCTTATCATACTTATTTTGAGTTGATTAAATGAAATTTGAAATCTACTTCTCATCAAGTACTAGAAGAACTACCACAATATATGAGGTAATCCAACATGCAAGGAGGATCTGGAGCTTCCTAATGTAGTTGACCAACTCTACCTGAGGCTTTGGTAAAAGAAATAGTGTAAGCTAAGGGAAGCATCAAATAAATAAGACTATTTTATATGATGCATGAATAAATATTAAGAACAATATGTAAAGTTTATATATATTATGAGTAAAAGAATAATGATATATATATATATATATATAAGGAAATAAAGATAACTAAAATAATAAATAAAGAGCCTATGTATTTATTATTAATTAAAATGATTAAATAAAGATTCTATTCTAAAGTTTGAATTTGGAACTAGTAAAAAGTTCCTAAGCTAAACAAAATAACTATTAATTCCATATAAAACTATTATAGATTATTTTCAAGAAACTAATGAATTCTTAATTAAACCGAATTTTAAACCAACTGCCTTTTCCTAAAATATTTTCTATAAAGACCCAAGCCGAGAAAAGGCATGGGGATCTCATCATTATTCCTGAATAGTTTTGGAGAACTTTTTCTCAAAAGCAAGCATTCTTATATAGAGCCTGATTTTTACAAATAGTAGAAACCCACCTTTAGGAGTTCTAGATCACTTGGATGTTGGATCCATCTTTGGGGGATCCGGATTATAACTTGGAATGGTTCCAGGTCATGCTTTGGAGGAACATGGTAGTTCCAAAGTTATATGATTATCATATCTAAGGTCATAATTAGCTAGGGATTTATTAATTCCGTGTGTTAAGTGTGGAGGGTTCTTATCCATTAACAAGCTGCATAGTTGCAGGTATGAAGTTTCTACATTTTCAATTTATATTAACTATGTTTACATGTAATTATAGTTATTATGCTATGGATTAAAGATCTGCAATTTTACATTTCAGTTTGGACACATGCTCCATGTTGTTTCATTTGCTTAATTTGAATCTCAGCCTTAAATTTCTTAAATAGATTATAGGGTTAAATTTCTATTAGAATTATATTAAACCAGTTTCAGAAGTTTATGTTAATTTTTTAGTCTAGATTTAAACCCTAGTTTCTAGATAAAAGTAATAACCAGATCTCTCTCAAAAATACTGAAACTAAAACCCTTAGGTATATTTTACAGATAATCTGTACAAGTATATGACCTTATTAATAGTAAAACAGATATTAAACAAAAGTACCTAACTAAACCAAATATTAAATAAAATAAGTTTATACAATACAAAAAATATTAAACAAACAAAATACATATTTATAAAAATAAACCAAGGTCCATCGAATCCCTTAAAAAACTCTAAAATGGAAACACTAGCATATTACATTTTCCAGTAGCAAATAATACCTATATATAATATACCTACATTAGATAATAAACAAACTAAATAACCAACATAATTCCCATAATTCTTCATGCATGGTCAGAGAGCCTATCCACAAATTTGAGAGGAATAATGTTTACACAATTAAAATCAAAACTTATAACTTAAACATTATACATCTACCCAACATCGAATCCTCTTAAGGATTGGCAGGCTGCCACTACAATTTTCTATACCTAAACTATATACATAAACAATTTAATAAATAAATTAACAAACATAACCATAATTCAAACCCCAGATCAAATCTCTTATGCTCCATGCTAAAAATGTTAAAACAAATATGAATTATTAAACAAAGAAACCATCTACTAATTATCACGACCCAAGTTCGAATCCTATAAATCTCTGGCTTATCAAATGCTAAAACGAATAATAATATTAAATAGTTCTTAACAAATATCCACAACTTAATACACATCAAACCCCATCCAACGATCGAACCCAAGATTTGATCGCATAGAGCCCCAGCCGGGAGTGAAACCAATTATACAAATTAACAACATAAAACATTACACCACTATCAATTTCATTAAATATTCACCATATGTCTATACACACAAGCATTATAAATTATAAACTCAATATACACATAGGTCACGCCATTACGACTTCCTTCAATTAACCATAGCAGAAGTAAAATGAAACTATGATAACATTATCAACCCAACCAAATTATTATATCAACATCTAAACGAAGCTAATGTTTCCCTTGGAAATCCAATAGAGTGCAGCTAAATAAACATTACAATGATTCCATAAACCACAGACAAGGAATTCTTCCCATGAAATTCATGCAATATTGAAGCAAGGATTTCCATTGTCTTTAACAAACCGAGGCGAAAATGCCTAATTAAAATAAACGAATACCAAAACAGAGATAAACACATTTAAAGGAAACGCTAAAATCCACTTATATAACCTATAGTCACGAATTTAAATACCAAAATGGAGTTATCCTTGTGCCATTGTAGAGCAATGGCACTGATACCTTTACATCAACCACATGAACAAAAAAACATAGTTCTCATAGCAAAAGCACAGAGCCGAATAAGTTAAAACAAAAACCATTATATTTATCCATTTAAAAAATCATAAAATTTACATAGTCTCATCTTGGAACGAAACGCTTGAATGGGTTGGGAACCCTGAACCAAAACGTACAGGATAATAAACTAAACCATTACTATTTCCTCTCTCCATAAACCCTGGCGAATCCCAATAGGGAGGTCGGTTACATTTTATCTCACATAGATAAAACTTAAAACCCTGTAACAACTTATCAGATGGGTAAAATCCCTCATTGTATGGGATTACCTGATAGACAAACTATGTTGACCTCATCCATTTTCCAAATGTTGCAGAGCACTCATTTTTGTCCCCAAACATACAAAATGTAACCAAGCAACCATGATAAGTATGCATTGAAACCTTAAAACCAAATGAAATATGAAAGAGTTGAATCATAAGGGAACGTTGGAATACCTGTTATAGTTTCACTCTAGCACTATAAACCCAACATAGTTTGCACAACTCCAATGTTGGAGCATAACACCCCCATAAACACCAAATGGAAAACAAAGTAAATTACAGGTGAAAAACCCTAGCAAAAGGATTATGGTTTGATACTCCCCATAACGTGGGAAGATCAAAAGTGCCATCCCATCATCTACTAAGGTTTTAATAAAAACCCCCATACAATAGTTTCAAATTCCACATATATTACCATAATATAAACCCTCCATGATATATTTTAAAAGTAAACTATCACCATTAAGACTTAAACCCTCCACATTATAGTTTGATCCTCATATCTTGGACATAGGGTGGTTTTACTTTGACAAAGCCTTTATAATTTAGGACTATAAATCTGTAGGTGCTAGGTTCTTTAGTTTTCGTCGTCACGTTTATAAGCATAGGTTTATAGACGAGTCACCTATAGTGGAATGTACACAACACATGTTAGTTTGCAAGAACTAAGTTAGCCCAGTACTATAGGATTCCTTACCTTTTTGAGTGAGTCGTTAGGGAAAAATCATGCCACTCCTCCCCTTTACATACATGGGTAAGTCATCCTCTTTCTTTAAACAAATAATAACTAGATAACATAACATGAAAGTAGACATGAACAAAATAATATCAACATCATCAGTAAACTATATAACATGTACATCACTACAAGCACATCAGAATATCGAATAATGACATGTAAACATCATCGGCATACATAAATCACACAAAAGGAAAGAAGCAACAAAACTTAGGCTTAGTTCTTCAACATGTTTTTAATTATGCAGTAAAGAAAAGATGTCCCTTAAGATCTCAGCACTATAATTATCTCTACGAATATTTTTTATTTATTTATGAATTTTAGGTACATTACAGGACACTACTTGTTTGAAGGGGAGGGGCATGTTAATCCCTAAATTTTGGTCACATTCCCCCCTATAGTGTGGAACTTTACCCCCTATAAGGTGGTGTATTACATATTATTGATGTTGGCTTCAATCTATTACTAGGTCTACTAGTTGTTATTGTACACTTATGTCTTATATATATATAGGAAGGAGATATTTTCATGTTAATCATGATTGTATCTTGTATTGTCTTATGTACTTAATACATTATGTAAGGAGGTTCCTCCCTTGAAGAGGATTGATATTCATATCTTATATTCATTATAAGGCATGGATTAGTTTCTTCTTCTCTATTTATGTTATTTCTAGGACTTGGTTTCATAACAATGACATGATGACTTAGGGTGCTTTTATTGCTACGATGGTGTGGGTGAATGTGGATTGGTTGTAGTAAATGTACGATTGAATGTGAAAACTATATGTTGTTTTGCTGAGGTGATGGGGTTATTTTTTTGTTCGATTGTCTCTCGTTATGGCATTGTGTTGAGTCTAAGGGTTTTGGTGATTTGTTTTTTGTTGGTTTTAGTGCTTGCATTTCTAATTTTACCTTGTGCCAAGTTGGTTTTTTACGGGCTGTTGGCATTTGGAAATTGTGGCGTTCTATTATTTTCCATGGTTTTGGTTCTGATTTGTTTGTTGGGACTTATGCAAGTATTTTTAATTTTCAACAAAGGTGTTTCTTGGTGTTTCAAAGGGGCATTGGCACATGGTAGTGGAAATGATGGATTTTGAATTTAGATGGGTGTTCAGGCATGTGGAGAATTTGGTAATTGGAAAAGGTAACCTCGGTGACTATGATGGTTTTGGCGATAAGTTGTTTGTTGGTTTTTTTGTTGAGTTGTTTACCCAGTGTCTTATTGGTTTTTCATAGGGTGTTGGCATTTGGCAGTGGAACACATTGTTTTTTTATTTGGACTAGTGTTTTTGTGCTTTGTCATATTTTGGTTCTATGGCATTGATCTTGGCTATGTTTATTTGGGATTTATATTGTTGATTGTGATTCCCCATTTGGGATGTGGAAATGAAAATTTAGTTTGTACTAAAATTTTGCTGGCATCTATTAACACTGTTGGTGGATGTATGAATTCCGTTACAGGTCTTCATCATATATGGATTCTTTTGCAAATATATTGAATTATTGTTTAGGCTCTAGATGTTAGAAATATGTAAGTTGTAGGATCATAGTTCTATTATTATATTTTAATGTTGTAGTTACCTAGTGTAATTTTTAGTGAATTTATTTGTTCCATTCATTTTTTCATTTGCTTTCCCATTTTCCTTTGGCATTTTGTCAATATTACCTTCTACAATTTGCATTAAGTTGTATAGATATTTAGCAACCTCTAATTCTTTATGTTACATAGATACTAAACATTTTTGTTTCTTGATGTGTTCTACAAATGGTGGCTAGTGTTTATCCTATTATGTATCTAGTCTCCTGGTCATTTTGCAAAAGCATAGTCTTATTATAGTATGGTATTACAATGTCCCATTGGTATTTTCTATAAATCGATTTGTTTAATGCCCTAGGATACTATCTTTATTTATTTTCAGTAATTTACATCTCCTTCATTTTTTTCCATCTCTCCTGTCGATATTTATAATCATCCTTGCTAGAGCCTATATATTTCTAGGCACTTTATAGTAGTGGATATTGTTTTTATTGTTGTTCAATATGTATCAGTTTTATTCTACATTGAAATTAGTTTCATTGATGGAAGCATTATATTTTGTGTGCCGTGTTTGATATTTACAATTATACACAATTATGCAGTATGTCATGCCCGCTCACTTCATTTGTGTTCCTGTACAACTGAGATAATTCCTTCATGCTTTAGAATAACAAAAGAAATAAATAGATTTGTTTGTTACTTCTTTTTCTTTTGCACAAATTAAATAGAAAAAAATTTATTTCATAATTTTGTGTCAAATATTTTGGTGGGAGTTCACTTGGAAATTTTGTTGTGTGCTTTGTATATAGTGTCTTGGAAATGATTTTTTCTATGGGAACTAGGTTTAACCATGTGATATGAATAAACAAATGTACCAAGTCTCTAATTCAAATTCCTTGTTTTTCATCTATAATTTCTTCAATAAAAATATGGTTATCAATTCTAGAATATCTTGGATATGAAGAATGTTAAAAGCAATAAGTTGTTTCCTATTTTCTTGAAAACGTGATTAGATATTGTTTAATATATAGTGGTCAAAGAAAAATTATCATTGTGTTTGTTACAAAGTTAGTTTCTTTTACAAAAACAAATGGTCTCTCAAATGTACCATGTATTTCCCTTGGACAAATGTTGGTTGTGTATGTGTCTCTAGTTTTGGACAAAAGCTAGTTTATTTCTATCCTATTTTGAATCTATTGACCTTGTATTTAAACAATCTATATTCCATAGTTATAATAACAATTACGCTCAGATTCCTAATAGTTGTTTAAGCTAAATTGGCTTGTTTTCCAACTAGTTCCATCATTGCTTAAGATTAACAATGCCATGATAGTTTACAATTCACAAAATTGACTCTTGCTTTGAACATTTCCTTAATTGTTTCTATAGGCGTTTGTCTTCTAACTATGTGTATTATTAGATGCATGTGTCATTATGTAGTTTCAATTGCATTCTTTGAATGTCTAAACTAAAAAAGGATTATTCTTTTTCTAGTATTCCAATAACTTGATCACTTTTGTTGCAAATTCATTTGCTTCATGGATTTCTCCATAAACTCTATTTTTCTCTTTTGTCCTTGTCCAAAACCATTTTTTGGTTGTTTTCATCAATGACTATGGTTGCTTGTATAATTGATTCTACAGTTGTTGTCTAGGCATGCAATATATTTTTCATTAGGGGAAATTTCAACTCAAAATGGGCCCCCTAAAAAAAATTAATAAAATAATAGTTAAAATAATAAAATAATATTTATTAATTTTAAAGGAAGAAAAGAAAAAAACTACTTTTTTGTTTGTATTTTTGACATATCTCCCCGTGTTTTTACTCAAATTTTGATCGAGAGATCTCATTGGATGCAGAATTAAATTCCACATCCAACGAGTACGCACTCGACATACTTTTGACGGACCCTGCTACCCCAAAAACAAGATGATGATGTCATCATCACGTTTTTTCAAGTATTTCTTGTTTTTTGGGTAGCGAGGTCCGTCAAAAGTATGCCGAGTGGGTACTCATTGGTTCCGCATCCAACGAGCTCTCCCGATCGAAATTTGATTAAAAACATGGGGATATATGTCAAAAATACAAACAAAAATAGTAGTTCTTTTATGATACATATTCCCAAATTTATATTAAAAACGTGTTTATGACCTATACGGTATTTCAAATTTAAAGCAATTTCATTCGCTAACACATGATGACATGGAATTTGAATTAGAGTTAAAAGACGCATTTTGAGTTGAAATTTCCTCTAATGCTTGTGTTCATCAACATTCCATATTCTATTGTGGTTGGAAACTTCTTTATATTGGTATTTTTTGCATTTTTATGAATTCTTCCCAATGGATATCTAGGGAGCATCTATTTCTTGGTTATCCAAAAGGAAAATGAACTATAAGATATCTTTAAATTGCAATATAGAAATTCCCAATAAAGCTCTATATAGTAAGCAGTTTTTTTTAAAAGTTGTTTCCTTGATTACACACACACCAAAAGTTGTTGTTCAAATCATAATTAAAAAAAAAATATTCCAAATCTATGTCAGTTTATTTCATTTATCTAGAATAAAGAAAAAGGAGGAAATTTCACTATTACAAATTTAGAAAAATAAATCAATGGTAATCCATTTTTTACATTGTAAATATTTTCTCTATACTTGCACCATGGTACTGAGTGTAAAATGGATCTTCAACTAGGAAAACATAGCTAACTTCACATGCAGTTGAATTTGTGCATATTGTATCCCCCTGCCATTTTTCCTATTTTTAGCCTGCCAAAATCTTTTCCATTTCCCAAAGAAGCAATGTGGTGAGATTGTTCATAGAAAAAATAACATATGGTGCATATGTTCTCCCCCTAATGGTAATGTGACTACTCAAATTCTTTCATCTCAATGCTTCCTATATTGACCACATTCATTACATTAGCTTGTGAATTTGCAATGAAAATATATGTTTTCCCCTAAGTAGGTTGTCCATCTATGCATTATGAAATTGCACTCTTTCCTTTCTACCAAAGTTTATTATGTCATGAATGCGTCATTCTTCTTGAGAATTTGAGTGTACGGATACAATCGTTGTATACATGGATTTACATATTATTTTAGTGTCTTCTTCAAATAAAATACTAAGTTAGACTACATGAAAAAAATTATTGTTCTTTGCTCCTGCTACTATGTTTATACACACATTACCTACATCTAGTTCCCAAAGTATGATTAGAAGAAGAAAACCTCTAAGGAAAAAATAATGCTGCAAAGATTATTAAAAAAACAGTATATTATTAGTATATTGATTTTATAGTAATCATACACTTCTTAACAAACTGCCAAACTATTTTTTCTCCTAGAAATATCAAGAAGCTAGAAAAAAATGGAAAAATATGTGTGTAACTATGAATGCTCATTATCCATGGATGTAGTTGCTTCAATTTATACATATTGGTTGTATATATGCTAAAGTAGGTCTAAAAATTTATAGATATATCATGCTTGTCTATTTCGTTGGTGTTGAGAATGGAATGTACGTGCAAGTGTGATTGACAATCGCAATGGGGATCTACTACAACCGTCTAAAATAAGGTACGCCTTTTATCCCTTAGTGTTAGCTTTGTTTATCTTTATTGAATATGGAAATGGATTTATTTTTGGTGTCATAGATTCTATTGTGGTCTACCCCAAGCCATGGGAAGTTTTCTCTGTAACACACCCAAACCTAATCTTAGCAGGGGATCTGAACATAGCCCTCTCCTCAGAGGATTTTGGGGAAAAATGCTTGGACAGAGGCTTTATGTAATTTCTTTGAAACCCTTTTTGAACAAAATAAACTCATTGATATAGAGCCAATAAAATTGGAACCCACTTCAAGGAACAACAGAGAAGAGGACAAAGCTATCTCAAAATATTATATCGATTCTTAGTAGCAGAAAAATTCCTCCAAGAGCACCTAGTCGTAAGATATTCTATAGAAGTGGGATCTCATATCATCAACCCATCACACTATCAATATCTTTCACAGAAAAAAATAAAAAAAACAAAAAAAAAAAACCTTTGTCACCATTCAAATTCGACTCAGTATGTTTTGAAGAAGAGGATTATCGATCCATGGT